>JABASH010001098.1:0-29511 GCA_019776445.1 Tomocerus maximus
TTAGCAAGAGGCGAATGTAGTTATATGATTATACCAAATTAGGTATGCAACAAATATTGCAAAGAAAAATTATTGCAGTAAAGTTTATGCATGTATAATAGCCGCTCATGTCTATGCACATATATAATGTATTGATTACACCGTAAAATCACTGTCAGATGTGTAAACACTAATATTATGTTCATATCTAGTTTGATTGAGATCATGTAAACATAATTAAACACGGAGATAGGTACAGAGTACACATAAAACAAAAAGTTAATGCATATTTAGTACCCTTACATGAACATCCAAATTGACGACATCCGCATACCAATTACTTAGCTATAATTTCCTGCTTTGAAGAAGCCTAGTCTACTTGGACTGATATTAAATTCCTCTTTCACATGATGAAATAGTTGACTTATAGAAAATCATGCATGTTATAGCAAAAACGATTTACCTGTCTGTGTGATTAGTGTGGAGGGGAAAAGCAAGCTTGTGTCGGAACAGGGATACAATAAGTTTTAAGGTAAAGCAGTTAGGTAGTCATTTATGTTTGACAGAGAAAACGAAACATAAAATAAGTTAGCAACATAATAGAGTGTAACGTAAGGGAAGAGAGACAGAAGCGTTTCTGACTGACTCATATATTTGATTGTGATTCATCTCTTTTTTTGTATGCAGTGTGAAGACGACAATACGTAACAAAGAAGGAGCTGTGAGCGTGCTGTACATCGCCAATGCTAAGAAGAATGACTCCGGCCCGTACATTTGCTCTTTGGGAAACCTCACTCAGAACACCATTCACGTTCATGTTATCAATGGTAAGCCGTTGTAAGCTGCTGGCCAAAGCTCCACTTGCTCACTCTTTTATGTTCATCGTCAAGTTTATGCTTTAGGAAGGAAATTATGTACATGCTCATGCAGAGAACTCATCATTTCTCATACACCACACACTAAACAGAGCTTTCCATCATATGCATCGTCTGCATGGAGATGCTTCGTACAAACCCCGCATATCTATGTATGGGCACTACAGAAGCACAGCATGGTGGTAGTGTAATTCTGCTTTCACTCTAAGAAAGCATGCAGACATACATTCCACTTCACATCTAGTAGATCTCTATACGCAATTGTGAAAGTGGAGCGCTTTCTCCTGTGGAAAGTGTTACTTACTTAATATATATTTTATACGGAAGCAATAGGTTGTATATTGTTGTGCTGTAGTTGCAGTTATGTATTCACAGTGGAAATAGACGGGAGCCAGCTATTTACCAGAGTCCTGGTGAGGACTAACATTCATTATATAGTGGTGGACGACGTAGAGTGTTAGTGAAAGAAAAAATTCACTCTGGTTTCCTTTGTACCATCAACAACATAAATGTGTGTGATCACCAGTTTCCTACTAGTAAAGGGAATTTACGACTTTTTATAGAACAGTGTGCCACTAGATCCTTATCTCGCATATACTGTATGTAATACTTTTCTAGGGAAATCCTATCTGCAGCTGTCTTTGAGTGTGGCAACGCAAAACGCAACGAACACATCGTCACCACACCAGGCCAGGATTTTTCAAAAGTACATAGTAAAGATTCAGAGTAGCGTAAAGTGTGTTAAGCACAGACTTGAGAACAATCCGAGGGCCGACTGGAGAATACACTCCACCCGTCTCTTATGTACAATACTCCTCATAGTTAAGCACAATATAATTTTTACCATCATCTTTATCTAGGAAATATTAGACTATAAATAAAACCTGCGGTCTCTCCGTAGTTAGTTCAGCCTCTAGGAGATAGAAAGCAAATATATTTTCCTATATCATCCAAAAGTCAAGGGAGATGTATATACAGAGTAGTAATTACTATATAAATATATGTACATTTTGAGTGAGTATGTTCCAGTAGCCTATATCGAGGCTTAATGCTAGGGAGTTGCAGTTTGCACATAGTAGTAGGGAATAAACAACTAATAAGTTAAGGCTGTCGGCCCTGTTTCTTCGTAATAGACACTAAGATATGGTGTGCTAGTAAGAATTTGCAGTGTTTAATGATGTAAACTGGGTTTAGCTACCTAAATAACATAGTTGACTTCACACAGGAGTGAACAATAGTTAAAGGTAGAAGCTCTTTCATGCCGCTCTAGTATATCATCATGTAGTTTACGACTGTTGGTCTGGCTTTGGCTGGTTTGAATTGGCTCGGGCAGAAAATACTCTGTATCCACCTACATATATGTTCATATTAGACTTCCAGGTTGATAATATGGTTTGGTTATGTGCTGGAAGTTATTTGCAGTGAAGTGCCTTGCCTTGTCTGCCATTGCTTCCTTCCCTTTACTTAAGTTGACTGGTTCACATGAAAGGATTATTTATCACTGAAGTTACTTGATTTAGTTGGGCTTTTTTAAAGCTTTTCTCGACCTACATTTTCTGTCGTAATTGGCCTCATCACTGTTAATTTTGTTTAATGAACTTTTATGGATATTACCACGTATAGGAAACCGTTATCTATTTCTTAAGAGCTTCTCTCACAGTAATAGAGTTGGAGAAATGTTTAGAAATTACTACACACGTTTCTACAAATAGCTAAAAATTACAATGCACTTCTTTTCTTAGCAGAAAAGTAAGATCGTTTGAAGAGTTTCCAATTAGTCATGACACATTTTACAAGATAGAAGATACATTCACACTAGATAAGAAAATTACTATTACAGAGTAGTGCTTATTTGCTCTTTGGGCCTCTACCTGTACTTTCTGTTTGCAACACAGTCATTTGTGCAGGAAAGCATGAAATATTTATTACTTTTTAACGAACACGTTAAATTGCTGTGACTTCACTCTCGCGATAAGGGAAGTTTCTTTGATAAAGTTCAAACTACCAAAAATGTCTATAACAATACCTACTTGTCTACTGACAAACACCAACATGTTTCTCGGAATTTCTTCTCGCTGTGAGTTGTGAGAATAACTTGATATGAAAGAGCTTCCTATTTTCAGATTTTTCAGTTAGTTTTCTTTCCTGCCGGTCTTATATTTACTTATACTAAAAAGAAGGGGAAAAAAGGTTGGTTATCGTTAGGTAACTGGAAAGGCGAGATTTTAATTTCCCCCTCTGCATGCTGACACTGTCACAGAAGACAGACAAATTGAACCAATTAATTCTATGGATTTTCATGCTTCTATTCTTGGCTAATTTGTACAGGAGAGTTTCCAGCAGCAATGCAGCATAGCGCAGCTGAAAAATTGGCACTGAACTACTACATCCTAATTTTTCTAATTCTTTTGACGTGAGCGTGTCACCTACACGATTATTAGTGTCTGTTTTTAAAAGAAAAAGATGAAGGAGACATCCGAACCGAAAAAGGAAAGAAACGAAGCGAAATGTTCATCATACAAATATACTACCTACTACAAACAGGACATTAACTATATAGACTCACTTCACAGAATATGTCCAGATACATATTATAGTCTATTCCACATACATACCAATGTAAGTTTATGTAAGTATACCATATACGAAGGAAGAAGATACCTTACGTATAAGATTAGGTAAACGTAAAATTAAATATATATTGTATGTACAGCTGTTGAGTAAATATCTGAAATAAATATTATTGTTTAATGTAAGTCAGTATCTGTGTGCTACGAATTCTAGATAAGGAAGTATAAATAATAAGTCTACCTAACTAATGCTAATGAAATTCTAGCTACAGTGACATTTTTCAGGAAATGAACAAATAATATATACTTCTGAGCGGACTACTATGTAAATAAATAAAACCTACCTACCTAAGCAAGTTCAAGTTAAACATGCAATCCTATTATACACATACAATACTGAATATATATATTACCTACAGTTAAACATGGCATTGTTGTATGTAAGTATATGAGTGTGTTGTGCTACAGATATTAACAGTAATATAAGTATTACACGTAATGATACAATAGTGGATTATTAATGGTTTGACTATGACAGTTCCGCTCCGGTTCCACTACTATACTGTTCATAGTTACTATTTGCTACATACAATAATATATTACATTATCTAAGGTTATTATATACTTATGTCTGTATTAATAAGTAGCACTGGTTTGGTCTGGTGTAACAAAGCGTAGCTAACATACACAAGTAGAATAGAATAGTTCAGAGAGGCACTGAGTTTGTTTAGGACAACTGGAATAAACTTATTTGGCTTCCGAATACTAAGGAGTTGTCTCGGATGATGGATTTGCAACTAGAAGAGTGGCTATGAAGATGTCGGTGCTAATGAAGTTCATAACTCAACCGGAATGAATAACTGTAAGTAATTTCATGCAAACGCTGTGGATGTACATTCTAAATATACTGGTCCTATTGTGTGTACTCTTCGTACTGCACTATATTACGTATAGGCACTATGATCTTTACAACATTTTCTTTCAAACATTACAGTTATGAATGATTATCTTGATGATTATGATAAAATATGTTGTGTTATATGACTGTAAATTAAATTGTGTAACGAAATAAAAAATGTAATCGTTATTAGCATATTGGTGTGACATGTAATAATTGCATCACAGCATGCTACATTAAGTCTCTAATTAAAATCCTTATGGCCGTAGGCACTCGGGCTCTCTCTCAAAGCAAATTACAACTCTCTAATCAATCACATTATGTATGAGAAGTTACGTAGCAGCACTTCCTTCATTCGATACTAATTTTAAATTACTTTGATCTAGCATACGAATTTACATAGCACAACTACTATAGACAAGACGGCTTTGTTGACAACAAATAAACCAGTTCTTAGAATATGGCAATCATATTAAGTTGACATTTTAGAAGTGCAAAGTTCAAATAAATACTCAGAAGGTTAATTAAAATTTTCATAGTGCATAGCTATGTCGTATAGAGCGTTTACCTATTTCTGTATGCTTAGATGCATTTATTTGTGTATGTGATGTACATACCTATGTGTATAGTGATGAGAATGGATGATGATGAAAATACGCAGAGTCAACGGGAAATGTGTAATAAAAAAGGGGAAAAATGGTCAATAACTGTCACAGTAGGATTTTTTGTTAAACTGGCCATTTTCTTAGGGACAAATAAATCATGGGAAGATATATTATGTTGAGTCAAAGAAAGGTGCAACAAAAAATGGTCTCGTGCCTGCTCAATGAAATAAGAACTGAGGCTATATATAACTAAATAACATGGACATTCAAGTCGCAATGAAACACAATACAAGAAGGTACATTAGATTAAGCACTATGGCTATTCTATAATCTAATGTACGCTTAGAGAATTTAGTTTATTCCAGTTCAGTAGTGTCTCGTACTGCAAATAGGAAATTGAAGCTGAGTTGGCTGGCCTCTCTCAATTCAAGTCTCAACAACATAAGAGAGAGGTGGAAAAGACAAAAGAAGACTAAAACTAAGACTCAATTTAGACAGAACTTATTTTTGCTGAAACCATATGCTTTTAGTTTCCTTTCGTTACTATTTTTGTCTGTTTTTTTCTTGAGACACAATGTGTATATGAAACTATAGGCTGATGATTCTATATGTAGCGTCTAGAAACCACTTTTACTGAACGAGGATTAGCTGACCAGACTGACTAGACATGTTTTAGCGAGGATAGACTGAAAGAAGATGTTAGAGCCAAAATGACACAGTAAAAAGTCTGCGAAAAAGAAAGACTGAAAAGTGAAAGGGTTCTTACACTATATTATTCTGCGAAAAGTAAATACATAATAAGTTATAGTAAAAATATGCAGCTGAAATAAGTAAAACGAACGTAAAAGTAAATATAGCTGTGGCTTTTGTGTGAAGAGAAAAGGCGCTTTTCTCAAGTAGTAGAGATGCCGACAAAGAGAAAGTGAAGAAAGCAGAGATGATGCACAGAGGCAAATATTCTTTAAAAGTCGACTCTCTACCACTTTCTCTTTCGCCCTTGTTAGGGCGAGTTTTCTTTTTAGTATTCTTACGTGCACTGAGCACTCTTCTCCACTCCACTACTACTATAATCAAAATGAGACTCACACTGTGACTTGTCTCTTCTGGTACTTACTTCATATATCAGTATACAGTCTATTATATTCAAAGTTTGAGGTTTGAGCAGACAATTTCTTTGCATTGCCTCACACAGAATATTTCTTCTCATTAGAAAACAATCCTGAGGAAAGAGCCTTTCCTTGAGAGGAGAAAGGAGTTCATGTAAAACATATTAGACACAACAAGACTTTAAAATCTAATTCCTTCATAGTCTTTGAGGACAGAGGCATTGTAATCGAGGAAACCAGACTGCATTGTGTTACTTCTTCTGGTGCTTGACTATACTTATTCTTCTTTTACATATTGAGACTAGACCATAACGCAAGCTTTTTGTTTTTAAATCCAACATTTCCAAGTAATGTAACTAAATAGAGGCATTTTATTCACAAAGATATATCAAATCGTATGTAGGAGTATGTCTTTTCTTCTGTTTATAAGTAGGTGCTCAGCACTAGGTCTACTTCACGGTTGTCTTTTATGGGTAGTTAGGTAGGTCCTTGTATAATACTATATACACTTTAATACAGTTTCAGATTCAAAAGACAAATAGGGACTCATCAAGCAAAGATGAAAACTTTGTAAGAATTGGGTTATTTATTTCCCCATCAGCACACACCCACCAGACCACGTTTGCATTCACGATATAGACTATACCATCAACTTCACAGTAGAGCAACAATGGCGCTTTAGAATTCTTCATTCTAGATAATCGTAATGAATGTAATCTCATCATACAAAATGAAACTTAAACCAACCCTTTGGAGATGATTCTTTATTTTGTAAATTGTACTCTAGCTAAAGTGGAAAAGTATGCATTAACATAAGCATGCTGATAGGGTACTTAAACAAAGATGAAATTCGCAAAACTCTCGTGTGTACTTGTCAGCCTGTCTACATAATTTGATATAATGCCATGCGTTGCGCTAATAGCGAAGGAATAGTACCAGTAACCATATACAGATACCTATAGGTATACAAAATAGCAGAGGAGTAGTATCAGTAGCCAATATACTACAGATACTTAGATATACAAAATATATTCTTACTCTCATGTCTCATAACAAATTTATACTGACAATGAATCCGAAGAAATCGGATAGTGCACTACAAATATCTAAGTGGCCCATATATTTTATGGTACTATTTTGAGCAATGGATCGTACTACTGTCTGGCAGATAGTAATAATATTACATTTATACATTTTGGTAATAAGATAACTACTTATTTACCTTAAGTACACACTGTCTCCATATAGCACTTTCCCAATCTCTTTATACATTTTACTTAGGTACTTAAATAGACACTTAGTGTCCTAAGCACATATTTACCACAACGTGTGAGAGTGTAACTAAAGAAGAGAACTCCCTACGCAGTCACTTATAAAAATGTGACAGAAGCTGCAGCCATTTTTCAAAATGTCAGCTCATATTTTTCTACACAAATTATGGATTAGCAATGTTTGGGCGTTCGCAATGTCAGAGTAGAATTAATATCATTTCTGCAAGTAAACCAAGGCCGTCTTGTGTAATAATGTGTAAATATTAGTGTACATAGCACAAAATTATAGAGAATTGGGCGATACAACTATCCTATACACACATACTTAGCAGAATAAAGAGAGCGAATGAAAATACTAAAGACCCTTATCGGGACAATCAATGCCTGTGCATTATATGGAAGTGTTGGGATGTATAAAGTGTCCTATATATAAGGAGACAATTGGCATTAGCGTAATAAGTCTTTGCTCTCTCAACTAACGGAGCCAATGAGAGGACATTAAAAGAGAAAGGAGCGGAAATAGAATAACACGTCTACATTACATTATTACTTGGGTTTACTTTGGTTCGTTTACGTAAGATTGCACAATGCATACCTATGCAAACAAAATGTGTACTTTATGTATAGTAGGTACATGGAGGAGAGGAAGCAGGATCCGTGGACTGAAGAGAAGAGTGAGTGACTTTGTGGGACTAGATTCGCAAGAGAGTCTTTAATGCTTCGGCAGAAAGACTTAAGAAGTCACATTTGTCAAATTGGAAAGTTTTGCAGGAAGAGGCTTTATGCGATTTCGGGCTATAAAACAGGATTATTTCCGTCCATATATTTCAAAAGTGCTGTCCGTCATAGAGGATACAGGAAGGGCTAGCTACCTCACCCGTTTCATGCTACTTCACTGATTTAGCGTACAGATAGTAAGTAGGACTGAATGTATTGTACTATTCTTCCTTTGGTGAATGCTACGTGAAACTATCCTTTAGTTACCCGCACTCATTTCATTTCACCACAGAAAAATCAATAACGCATTTCCTCTAGTCGCCTCTGATTTGAAAGCTCTCTTTCCACCAGCCTTAAACAACTATCCACTTATATCCAGGTCCTTGTCTTTTACTTATCTTATCTGTCTCTGTTTTAAATGTAACACATTATTGTGTTCTATATAGGGATATCTAGGTCAATTTTATTATACCATAACATTAAATTACTTACCACTACATAGAATAAGTAGTTCCTTTCTTCTGTACTGATTCCATTGAATCGGAGATGCAATGCACAGGGCTCTACTCCTAAGCTATGCACAATTGTTTAGTGCTGGGACAAGCAAAGAGAGCTATTTACATTTGATTCTGCTTATAATAAGACATAAGTACAGCAAGTCCTACAATTACACTATCAGTTGTAAACAAACTTTAGCGCTTCACATTCCCCTACTTACGGAATTAGCCTTAATAAATAGTGGGAGCCCATGAGAATTGAAATTAACACACCCACGCTGAGCCACAGAAATTCCATTTCTATTCCATTACGTTTCAGTCCGCTGGCCATAGACATCAAATATACTTGCCTATGTATTTAATGGAGGAATTGAGAGCAGCCCCCATTCCACAGAGATATGACTGACATCACATGGTAGTGTTATATTTTGTTTGCATAGCATGTGAAAAGGTGTCAATTTGAGTCATAGCTGTTTGACTTCGTTTTAACAACTGTGTCGCACTGATTAAAAGCTTCGAGTGACACAGGCATCGTAAACCCAAAGAGGAAGGTCTTAATAATCACTCAGTCATCTTTACAATCCTTACAGCACTTTCTCTACACAAATTACACGACTACATCATAAAACCCCAAACTGCCTAACAAGATTGCAAATAATATTATTGTCAAAAACTTTGTGGGGAGAGTGAACCGGCACCGATTGCAGATCAGACTTGATTGCAGTTCACTCCAACTCTCAATCACACACTTATAATCACAACTTGCTATAGAACTGAGAAATACTATATTTATACACGTGCAGTTGATAGCTAAATTAAAAGATGACACTCGATAGGCAGTGCAATCTAATTCTACAAAGCAGAGATGTGTAATGGGCTGCAATGTAACGCAAAGGCTAGAATGGGATGCAGAGGGACATAAGAGCAGTTAAATTAGAAAAGAGGCTTAAACACACAGTGGAAAAGAGGAATGGAATAGATCCACAAGATAAACATACAATTTCCTCTCCTTTCTCTTCGTGTTTTTCTTGCAAAGTAGACAAATATTGCCAGACTGTTTGAAAAGCTTCTTATGCCACATAAACTTATTCTCAAGGTATTTTACAAAGTACATACGTGGATAGACCTAAGTAAGTGCATTACATAAGTTACCATAGGTCAGGTCACTGCCCTATCCCTCCTTTTTATTGTTTCATAAATTCTTTTAATTCGTCTCATGGAACTGCTACAAGTCCTTCTCAAATCAACTCCATATTAACATATAAATCTTCTGCGAAGGACTATTAAAACGAATTAATATCACTTGGTACACTTCCATTTTCATTGTTCCGTTCCATAACGACCTCACATTCCCACTACATTTTTACGTTCTCTTACTTCTCTAGGTATATCCTGTTGTAATCTGTATATGTGCACACAATTTGCATCATCATCTACCTACTGTCAAAGTTACGTTCATTCATTTTCACATAAAAACCAATATAAATCTTCACTAAGCAAAGGGACTGTTGATGACAGTTATTGTATACCTCGGCCAGAGACGATCCTTATCTAATTGTCTACCCATGAATTGGATGCCCTACCCTCCTTATGAACATTTCTCATTTTTTCCCTCAGTGTCCACTAAATAAATGAAGTACTTACCTTAAGGCAGGCAGTGCAGTGATACATCTTGTTAAATGAAAATGAACGACGAAACATATCTCACGTAATAATTTTTAATCCTCTAGCGTACGAACCGGCGAATAGATTAAAAGACGCTTGTTGGTAGATTATGTACTAAATATTTCTAGTTACAAATATTTACCGTAGATAAGATTGTGGCTTCAATAATACATTTACCTTGGCTAAAATATTTTTTACTGCTATGCCAGTGTTCTCAATAACCATTTACATGTGCGTATGATAAACTCTGAGCAGCGAGAATAAGAGTTGGTTGCAGAAATGGGTAAGTTGTAAAAAGATAAGAATAACTCAAACCATTTGGTTCCTTCCCATCGGAACGATGGATATAATTTAAGTTGCTACCCATATGGAAGTATTCTATCGTTAAAATGCGGATACAGATATATATTTACTAGAGTATAGTTATACAAAATTGTAGAAGGACAATGTTTGTGTACAAGTGGCAACAGACAGACAAGAAGAAATTGAAAAGAGTAAAAGTAATCCAATTCAATAGGTTGATGCTAAATGGACTTGAGCTGAACTCTTGTGACAATAATCCGCGCTTACATAAATTTTGCATAGGTAGATGAAAGTAAACTAGATATAGTAGAAAAGAAACTACAAGGAACAAGTAGTATTTCACAACTTTCTGCACTGCAATGAACTACATAGTTAAATGCATGCATCCATAAATAGAGTAGAAAGAAACAAGAGAAGGTACAAGATTGTAAGATGCTCCCTACAAAGCAACAGCGTCTTGGATGAACTTAAGAAAAAGTCAACTGTCTGAAGAAGAGATAGAAAGAGAACTTCCTTCCTTTGTTTGATATTCTTTTTATTTTCCCACTAGTCCCTAAATAAAACCTCAAATGGTCCCCCAGTATCAGAAAAGTAAGTCAAGCCCATGCACTGAAGTTGTCTGGCGAAAAAACAGTAGGAAACGTGGGTAAGTACCTAATGTAAAAGTATGAGTCTTCTGTTGAGAAATGACTAAGTAAGTAATGCGGTTGACGTCGGAGGGCTATGGTTAGCATGCGGCTTTCTTTAACTTTAAGTCTAAAGTGGATGTAGTATGTATGTAATGTAAGGTGAACTCGACTGGGAGCTGAGCCTACTTTGGTTTTGCAATGAGATGCCATTTTCATGAGTAAAACAGTAGTAAATATACATGGGTAACTAGTTATAAAACTATATAGAGTAGCTATACCTACTCGTCCGTGCACGACTTACAACGATTTCCTCTGTCTTTGCTTCTTCCTGGCTACACCGACCGACCCAACTCAACTTTCTCACTTTCTATAGGAAACCTCCTCACCGTTCGGCGTTCGTTCCCTGCCCGAGGTTGTTTTTCCAGCCAGAATAATCGCAAATCGTAAAATCACAAAGTCGAGTCAGCCGTTCTGTTCTAAACCTTCTCAGCGGGCAACAAACACTCTAGACATTGTCCCTACATACTCCTACTACATAATATACAACCCAGATACATACTACTATCACTTTACATTAGACATGTACCTATAGCACACATTTTATATTTACTAGGTTACTTTTAGATAGACATGGTGTTATGTACAGAAGAGTTGGGTCGACGCGACACCCGCGATAAATGCCATAAGAGTCTAAGTTCCTACATATCTTCAGAGTGTAAGATAGACAAGTCAAGAAGAAAGGGAAGTCACTTGATGGAGAAAAAGAGCAAAGCCTCGTTCATCTCATCAGAAAGGAAAAACATTCGTTTATTTTCATGTCGTCCTTCTTCTTTGTCAGTTCAGTTGTCCTTGTCTCATCTTCGTGAAAAACAAGAAGCAAGACGGATGTACATACATAGCGACCAAGGCAAAGGCACTATCAAATCTAGTACGCCAAACTTTCATTGAAAGCGTAACTGAATATTAGTAGCTATAATACCGAGTCCTCAGTCCTATAGTTGTCGGCTGTATGTACATTTACGATATGCCGTAGGTACTAAAAGATGAAGAATTGAAATGAAATCCAAAGACTTTTCAGTTGACATCCAATGATGGAGCTTTTCTGACAGTCCTTTGACACAAAGCTATGGCTTTGACGATTGTGTGCATGGCGAGTGAATTGTGTACGTCTCTCTTCACTCGGGCCAACTTACCTAAGTAAACATCTACATCTTCGTATGACACTAGGTAAAAGTATATATACTTTTCACTTAGATGCATTAGCCAGACTCTATGAGTTGTGATGCAATCCTAGCCTTGTACCTTTATGTGTTATGCCATTTTATGTGATGCAATGTCGCCAAAATAATGTGAGCGCTACTAGAGTTATGTTATGTTACAGTCCCAAGATGACGAACCGAAGACGCCTCGCCTCGTGTGACTTGGCCTATTCTGTCTTTTGTAGTTGGTACTCATGTCCAATATCAATGTATACTTCTGATCTCTATAGTGGTACAACATTGATGTGAACTTACACAGACTTTACTTTAAAATACTATTGACAACAAACCTTCATGCGAAATACATGGTGTATTACCAAAGTCTGTAATCATACTGCAGTATACCTACATATCCTATATCAGTTTCTATTTACCTTATTTGCGTACGTCCGTTCGGATTCTCTTCCTTGTCTACTAAATATGACTTGCATTGAATGTTACAGTCTAGTGTTGTACTCAGGGTGCTTTGACTGTTTCCTTGGCTACGCCTTGTCTCCCCGAAGGCGAAGCCATGGAAACAGTCAAAGCACCCTGGTTGTACTATTAAATATAACTAATAACCAAGCACTAGTAGCTCAATCTCAATGCTATAGACTGACTACGTAAGACATAAATAGACCAAGATGAAAAGCTTAAGAGACATTGACAGTTCAAGAAAAGTGCTTTACTCTGGTTTGCTTCTCGTTGGATTTTAATATAGAGTCGTTGTGTAATATTCGAAAGTAAATATAGCGATATAAGATGAGAAAGTGTGCATTTGAACTGACACTATTGAGTGTATACACTTTGGGGAGCGGAGACAAATCGACCATAATGGCAGAAGACTTTAACTTGCATTGCATGTTTTGGACAGACGACAGCAGCCAAGCCATAGCAAACCGAGTAAAACCCAGACAGGGCAGCCATCAGCCGCACTAAACCACATCAGAAGCAGAGGGGATCACTTTAGTACAGCTTTCTACTTAAAAGAACCCAAAAGGTAAGGAAGGTCTATTTGTAAAGTCTCCACTGCAGTATACGAAACACCATCGCATAAATGCTACAGAGTTTCATTCTCCAGTGTGTGACATTCGTTCGCACTATGCATACTTTTAGCAGACCACACGACAAATTCATAAGCCTTACCTTCTCCATCCACACAGACTGAGAATACAACTCTGAGAGTTGACAGTAGCGGTGAAAAATAAATTGGAGAGCTAAGTTCCTTACTTACCCTGCTATAAATACATATCTAAATGCATTACACTAGTTCGTTTCGTCCATGTAATAGTTATAGTTGGCTATAAATACACATGTGCACACTTGCTACACAGATATAGGTAGATACAAAGGGAACGTTTATTTAAGAGTACCTACCTACATTAGTTAGCCAATATGCAATAACCAATCCCCGCATGGTATGTACCTATGTAGTAAGGTATAAATATATATTGGCCTAATAGTATTTTGTACTTAGATTCGTGGTGCTATTATGAAGCTAGTGACATGTATATGTCTAGACGGAAAGAAACACTCTTACTACACATGGATACTTATCTGTCTGAGACGAGAGTGAGTGAGTGTTACGAATTGAGTAGTGAATACTACAAAGACTGCTACATATATGTATGTACGTAGTGTTGTAGTCAAGTCACATGAAAATTGAGAGAAACTACCTTGACAGCTCGAGTTCGTTATGAACTGCTTTTCTTACAGTAGGAGACAAGTATCGATCGCAATTCTAAACTTGAAGTGAATAAAGATGTGTTCCTCATATTATCATCCTTTGGCATCTCCAAAGCTAAACCAAGGCAACTCTTTGAGCTCACTTCTTTCTCTGAGGATTTTATATTGTGTACTTGAACACCTCCTCTATAAAGCTACACTTCGTATGCAGACTCTGCTAAAACTATTACATTACACTGTAGAGTTCGATCCAACTAAGTATGTAATAATATTATTTGCAAAGGACCATTTGATTCTCAACTCAACTTCCATCCCCGGTTAGGCTCCTTTCGTTACGTAAAATATTAAAAACGCCTAATACACTAAATGAACAGGATAATATAATAATTTCTTTAAATTCAAATCGTCTACAGTTAAAATTATCACTAAAAACTTACTGATGCTTATAATTTAATTTTGACTAGTTAACTATGTTATTTCCACATCTTGAGTGAAATTGTAGGACAGATCTAGGTTGAATAAGTAAAGAATGTCTTTTCTATGTTTAAAGTGTGAGAAAAGTAACAGTAGATAGGTAGTGATGTACTTTTGTGTGGTAAACCTCCATTGAGTGTAGTGTGATACAGACTAAAGAACCTCCTTTTTGATGTTATAAGGCAGACAGAAGAGAGTTTGGGTATACAAAGAAAATAAGTTGGTAATACTTCATATATAAGTAGTAGTACCCTTGTGCAGTGTATTATAGTTTTGGATGAGACATTGGGTGAGTTTGAGTTTAAATACATCCTCAAGTCTACATGTTCACTTAGTTCCCAGGAAAGACTCTCAAAGGATCATATAAGTTCAATGCAACCTACTTCTGTATTTTCTGATGTCGACATTTATATGTCGCTCTCTCAGCATAGTGAATTGAACTTACGGAAGATTTAGATAAACTATAAAATAGTACTGGTACAGGAAGTGGAGCTGAAAGACCCAATGTAATGTGATACAGAATACAGTATTCGATTCACTTTCTCATGATCTTTCTTCACATTTTAGATTTTTTCTCGGTTAAATCTCATTCCCAAATAGATATACGTTGGTTGGGAGAGAAATACAATGAATAAATACATCCCTACCCAGTCACAGTCTGGAACAATAATAAATTTAGACACTTGTGATTTAGATAGATATAAAAACATACTATAGATTACCATCTTATATCTAGACATGCATTTTTTATTATAAAACAAGTGGTATGCCTTTTAAGTAGTATTATAACTATTGAGTTAGAGCTAAGTGCATTATTTCAGTGAGTAGGAAAGATCGGTATAGGTAAAGGATATCTTTAATACACACAGGAAGTATTTGTGTGGGTATTATTTGGTTTGATATAAGCCAGTGCCGCGCTTTCCCTTTTTGCTTCGCTTTCTCTCTCGTGAGGAAAGAATTCAACTTTCTGTCAATCCCGTTGAAGACAAAGAAGTAGGGAGATAGAATTTTGTAGCAAGAGCTTTGTCCTTTGCTATTATTACATCCGCGCTGTCTTCTTAAAGTAGAGACAGAAATAGTTGTTTTGTATCTACACCTACTACATAAGGATATAAGGACATCACCTTATAGGCGGGTAAGAAAGAGACAGAGTGAAAAGTAGCTACACGGAAACATAAATATACGTTCGATATTGGTAGAAAAACAATTATTCATTTCGTTTCATTCTCTTTGTGACTGGTTTGAAAGGAAAATGAAAATGAAAATGACAGAGAGAAAGAGAGTTGCCTGTAAGAAGGATTTAAGGGCTCAGATTGAATTGCAGTGCCACAACTGAACAGGCTTTGTCCACAATCCTGTCTACTTTTGTGCATATCCTCTTTCCCCTCCTTCTTTTCTGCTCTTTTACCCAACATCAACATCTACTTATAGCATAAACGACTCGATCTCACTCAGCCAAGGCACACTGTACTACTTAAGTATATAAAGCGTCCTAGAGAGATACACTTGACATTCTTTTCCCGTCTCTCTTCTGTTCTGTCTATGACCAAAGGAAAGTAGAAGAAAGTTCAGTTGGCTGCATACTACTTTCTGTTGTGAGTGAGTATTAAATTTAGCATGTCCATAGAACAGAGAAAACAGTTTGGTAGTTCAGTCTCTTTAGGACAACTCAACTTAGTCACTCTGAGTTGAACTTTACCTAACGTAGCAAACAAGATTGAAGACAAACCAAACCACAAAGGGTGAGCTCCTGTTAGGCTTAAATTGAAGTTTGTAGAGATGCAATTGCACGAATCAGTTTAGATGACTTGAGTGAGAAAACAAAGTCGGATGAATCGGCTTGGATCCTTTCGATGCAAAACTTAACTTAGTTACTACCATCCCAAATTGTGTTGAGCTAAGACAATCCCTTGTCACATCGCAGAAACAAACCCAACTTTTGGCACAGCCAAAGAAACTTAATACACCAGTCTAATGCACAGCACAAATAACAATACCTATTTCACAAGAACAAAAATAGGACATCCTGTTAACTTTCTCTTCCACTGTAACTACTTGCCATTTCTATATTTCTACTAGAAAGTAGGTTATTATTTAATTGTCATATTACATTTCTATGACTCAACTGACTCAACTGCACAAAGAAACATAACATGCAGAAAACAGTCTTTATAAATCTCCTCGACTGCTGAGAGCTCCCAATTTTTTGTGGATTAGTTCTACTTACTTATTTGGTGAACAAAGATACATAGGTAGATACAAAACTCTGCAATATCATGCATATCGATAGGAATCAAATAACGTTTACCATTACTTTGCAACTGTGAACTGAAGTGAGCTAGGACACAGTAATATAGAGAACAATATCTCCTTGATAGGGTTTAGTTTCAAATAAAGTACTTCAAGGGCTTTGTACTACATATTCTATGTCTACTACGTAGTTTAAGCGTTGATTTGGCTTTGCGAAACTTGGCTGAGCTTGAATAGCTTTCCTTTTTGATTCATCTCAGCATAGATATTTGGCTTTAGTAATGTTTACTACTTCAACTATACAAGTAAGTGTGTAGGGTTTCACATGCAAACGTATTGTCTTCAAGAAATTCAACTCTTTCAAACAAGTTTTCTGTATAGAGAAAAGTTTTTAGCTTATATAAAATGTATTATATAAAATGTCGTTTCTTGTGTCATCGACACTACTTGCATGTACAAGCAACTTAGCAATGCCAACAAAAGCTCTTTCTATGCATGTATATTTTCTAGCGCATACAAATCTCCCAACTTACTTCCTATACAGGATTTTACAAACTGCGTAATATATTTTTATATAATGTAAGCACATGCTTTTAATGTTTACTATTTTATTTAGAAGACAGATGTGATGTTTACAGCATAAGTAAATTCGAATCCATTCCCAACGAGTAATATTGTAGTTTCTCTCTTTTTCAAAGATTTACAATTTCTATTTACGTAAAGAAGTCAAGTCTAGACATAAACGACAAGATAAACAAAACAAACACTTGTTCACTAGCTCAATCAGTCAGTTAACATCCGCGGCACATTTTATTTCTAGCCTTTGGATATTTCTCTAAAGTTGGGCTTAAGAAAATGAATAGTTTCCATTTGCTTTGCTGTATTTGAACAGAAAGCTTTCACAATTGAAACTTTCCCAGAGCAAATAAACCAGTAGTTTATCCATTTTCACTTTTGTAATCAAATTTACACTTGTAGTTTTTTAATTACATGGAGATTGAAACACTTCTTCAGCGGAAGGAAAAGAAAAGGGCTGCTTAAGAGTTTACAGACGCTTTTTAATAAAATCCCAAGACAAATACCGTAAGCTTCATATTATAGATAGCTTCGGTAAGAATGTTCAGATGAAATGCATACGTTGCTACACATGTTTCTAAATTACAACTTACAAAACAACGAAGATTTCACCAGAACTTTCCATCTCTCACACATACTGTCATTATCTGCTTAATACATACCCTATGTTATGTAAATGTGATGTAAGTATTACACATTACACAACACAGTCTTAACCGTCAATATATACATAAAGTAAACATCCGTACACGGTCACGTTTTCCCAAGAATTATGTTCTAAACTTCCCCAGTACCGGCAGTACTTACCTTATTCTATTTTTACCATCTTGAAATCCTTAATACTCAATACTTATTCACAATTAAGCAGATAATATTAAACCATAGGATACCTCTCTACAGATAGTAGATTGTTATAACAGCATTTATTTACTTAAGAGTATATCTTTTGTATCAAGCCAACTATGTCACAATAAACTCCTTTAGCTCCCATTAAGCTCTACGAATGCCAAATCCTACCATAGATAACGACTGCTTATTTATACATGAAAACGAGTTTACAAGCTGCGTTTATATAACTGATACTACACCTTATAGTTATCAGTTATCATCCGAATATAGATGGTAATATGGGAATAGAGCGGAGTGAAGTATTCTGTATGTAACAGTTAAAGAAGTACGTGTAAGTGCACTTGATGAATCTGAGTTGACTTAACTCGCCTGAAGTTCAGTGGAAGAGAACAGAGTTGAGCAGATGATGAGCTGAGCGGAAAAGAGATGAGAAATGGCCGTGCTCTTGATTGCTCACAGATTTAATGCCTCCCTCGTGAAGTACACTTTGATTACATGAAAGGCCGAGTATACTAACATTAGATATACAGAGTCTAAACCCGAACCAAATCAGCCCCTCCTGCTAAATGAGAAACTCTTTTCTATTTATCTGTCTGGTGTAAAGTGCAAAGTTGTTACTGTTACGTGGCTTGTCTGATCTGGTCTCCCCTTGAAGAGTATTACCAAGTACGATCTACAGATAAGTACGCGAGGTTGACTCTATATACTAAAATTTAATTTGATAATCAAATGCAGTTTAAATTACATAAGAGGAATAGGTGAATGCAGAAACATTGCTTTAGTTTCATTTCCATTTATTTCTGACAGAGAAAGAGAGGATGGGACGAAATGACACACGGACAGATCCGGTGGAATAAATAAATATCCAACATACGCGTACCCGTCAAATCAGACCATTAAAAAGAACAAAAGATTGTGCAACTGCTTGGTAATTTACACTGTATGGTACGGTAGACTAGATTCTTGTAGCATTGCCAGGTATTTTAGGTCAGGACACGTGTAGGTACCATTATTATGCCTAATATATTTAGTAAAACAAATGCGTAAAAGGCAAACCTGACAAGTAGTAGGTAGCTACATGACCAAAAAGATAAAAGCTCGCATTCCATTTTCTCTCGATGAAACACAATGCAGAGAAAATTATACACTGGATCAGTGCTCAGGACAGTGTTCGAGAAATAATAGAGTTTGTGATGAGTCTGATGAACAAAGCGGAAAGGTTGCACATTATGGATGCACCAGGCAGGAGGCAGAGCAGAGCAACAACAACCCATGATTTGATGAGACGAGAGTGCACTGTCACAGACATAGAGAAAGCTGACTCAAGTAAATTAAAGGCTCTCAATAGTCCACTAGTCAGACTACTAATGCGTTACACTTCTAGTACATTATTTAAAAGCGAAGGACGCAATTTCTATTTAGATTACTTATCTGGCTATGTCCTTGGATTACATTATATTATTTAGCCCAAAGTCTATTATCTTTCATATTTTCCATCCAGCTCACGGTTAGTTAGCTACACTTGGCATTGATACGAACGAACATGTGAAAATCGTCAGGAAAATACATTTTCATGACTGTTTTACTTTAGGAGAAGGTACTTTGTTCTGTCTAACACAGGACATACATTATTGCATTGGTTACTCTAGGTGAAAATGCACACACTACACTTTATATTGCCGAAAACGGAGAGATGAAGAAAAAAAGACTAGCCGTGGAAAAGCAATTATTTTACCTTTAATGTTTGCCTTGGTTTGCCTTGACGTGGGACGGCATAGCAGCTCCTCTTTTATTCCTGGAATTAAAGCTGAGCTCTTCCTACGTGCTTTATCCGTGCATGCTTCGCAAAAATTGTACACTGAAACGTAAGCACTTTTCTTGTCGGCACTATATTACATCCAGCAATAGTTATTACACAGACTAGTCAAATCACTAGATAAAGAACAGAAGAAACTAAATCCAACTAAACAAACCAACCCCAATTTTCCGAGGTAAAACGTTTTCCTTTGTTCTAAATTTTACCTGCTTTTCTCATCCCAATCTAATATGCGATAAATCTAATCCGAAAATGGACTATCATTTTCACACTATTACTAACTTTTACTGCTAATAATGTATTGACGATTCACAAGAAGCATGCCTAGATCAATAGTAACTACGCCCATGCATTTAGCTGCATAACCTGAATATTCAAAGAGTGCAATTTAAAAATAGAAAATCGTTTTACCTTTGTCTTCTTGCTGCTTGAAAACCACAGTAAATTTTCCATTTCCCTGAACTCCCATTGAGTGGCTACATATTTAAAATCAGCGCCTCGGTATTTACGACGAGACGAAATCTTGGGTACTAATAATATATTGCGAATGTTAGTAGGTCCATTATAAAGGATGCTTGAAATGTGGGCCAACAAATTGTCTCCATCTTCATCAATCCGGAACGAGGGAAGAGAAAAGCATATGGGCAGCGTCAAATGGCATGGCACTCTAGAATGAAGAAAGTTTTGTTGGTCGGAGTGAAAGTATAGTTTTTGGGTCTATACCAAGTAGATAAAGAGTAAGAAAGTAAGTCTCTCACCACTTTGAAACGAATAAAAATGACTTTTTGCTCCCCTTAGGTTAGCAGGTCATTTGAGTTGTGACGGAGTCTCTTTAGCTCGACATGCAGTCGACTCTCGACACTCAGTACATAACATTCAAGGGCATCACATCACCGAGAGCAAAGTCCATCTATAGAGAGATGTGTCATTGCCGCTGGTGAAAATTAGCTGAGGATATTTTATTACTAGATCTCGACTTGTACAACGTGTACAGTTACTAGTACTTACTACCCAGCAATCCAAAGCATGACTTGATTCCTTGATTTCCTTCTTGTTCCACATTAACAGCAATAGAAGTAACGTAAGGTATCCACGTTCGCATACCTAATACTCATATTAGAGACGTACTTCCACTTCTTACTCTACTTTCTAACCAAACTCTTCCAGATAAATATGGAGTAGCTTTTACTCAAGTAGCTACGACAAACTACCCAACCTACTAATGCTTAACTTAACGTTAGACCACCTAGTACTAACAGTTTTATATTCTTATAGTGTGTGGTTCCATATAAATGGCTATAAATGTGTACTAATAACGAACTGAGCTACTCAGCAGTGACTATATACAGTTGAAGAACGTGCAAAATAGAGAACACCCATGGCATTAATAGAAGTACCTCAGCCCACCAAACAGTACCGTCCTGTTTTTCAACCAAAGTGTTTACAGGTCACGAAGCTAACCTATCAAGGCAAACTTTCCACGAAAACTTACTTACTCACTTTCTCTTTCCCTAAGTACAAAGTGTCAAGTTTCCCGGGTGAAACTACTTTACCATGTCAGGCTACATAAAGCTACAGTTTAGAAGAGAGCAGAAGGAAAGCACAATGAATTCATACTACATCCCATTTCTCTTCTACAATTGTCTTTTTTAAACTACTGTGGCTTTCAATGTATAACTATCAAAATAGCCTACACACAGCTCAAAATTGACCTATGGCGGAACTAAGCTTTTCCTCACCGCCCCCTATTTGTTTACCCAAAACACATACCAACGAGTGGACACAAATCATTAGCTTACCTTGTTTCGACTAATCACATCTATTTTACTACACCTATTATATTTTATGTCAAGACATTCTACGAAAATATGGAATAAACATACCTGTCAAAAATTGGACTTTCTTACCTATACATATGTAACACAGTAGAGCAGTGAAAGTAGGGAACTTTTTCAATATGTTTGAAATAGTAGACCGTTATTATTATCTACAATCACATGCATCACAAAATTTCAATTTGGCAGACCTAGCTTTAATATTATTAAGACCCAAGTAATAGTAACTGCTTACAAAAGTATTGTTAATTTCAAGAGCCTGCGAGACAGAACTTACACTCGACTTTCTCCTCCTATTAGTCTAAATAACAGGCAACAACTAACAATGTCTTATAATTATACTTTATCACAGTTCTCAGAAACATATAATTCTATTTTCATGTATGATATTTACTGTTACTCATAGTCAGCTCTCCAGATATTCTCAAGTGTCACTAAAACCTACGAAGTAAGAGTACCATAATTTTTTAATGGGTATTCTATTTTTCATTGCGGTTTCCTTCTGTGGTTCCACTATGGGCGAAGAATGTGTGAAACTGTGCGGGTTCTTAGTGGAGGAGTTTACAGTGGTGATATTTACAGTAGTAACTAGTAAGTAGGTAGGAGGAGGAGGAAGGGTTGAGTTGATGGCATCGTAAGAGGATTCCCTACTTTCTAAAACCCAATTTCCCTCACACTTACACCTTTCAAGCTCTTCCTGCAGCAACCTTCTTTATACTATGCATTATCTGTGCATATCTACCTATATATAGTCATGTGTATAATAGGTAAAGTTAAAGTGAGTGATTTGAAGCGCTGATTCCAATGGGGATGCCTCTTCTTTATTCAGTATACAAGTCTACAGCGATTAAATGGAATTTCTAGATCTACATTTCTTACTACAATTTTAATAATTCAGCATTGTGCATGGTAAACTATGGTACTTGAAGAGAAAGGAAATATGTGATTCTTCTCACGTGTATTTATACATGCTCTATGAATCGAAGTTACATATTATGGAATACACAGATCAAAACTCAATCTGATCCGATCCTATTTCTAGTTGCCCTCTTATTTATCTCGATATTTTTTGATATATTGTGAATTGTAATTCTCGTCTCACCCTCAATCAAATAGAATTATTTGCATTGGTATTTGTCCTATAAATGCTTTATAAACCTGCAATAAAGTGTACATGAACAAAAATACATTTCTTAATATTTTATGCAGTTATCGTGTAAATTAATAAAGAAATTGACTCTGAAGGAGAAATCACATTGCCCTGACATAATATGTCTCTGATATTTTCTCTATTAACTTGTACTGCCTTAGTGTCTCAGTAAATTAGTTATTTATGAAAGGAAAGGTATTGTAGAGCTATAAAAGCAAGTGTAGAGGTGCATGAGAGTGGGAAGAGAGCACCCTCGCCCCCGCGACAAACCAGAGCAGATCAAAACCACTTAACTGACTTTCCTTTCACTTTCGTTTTACTTTCACTTCACTCTGAGTCTTACTTTTTGCTTTTTTCAGCTTTTTTAACGAGGTTCGAGTAGGAAAATAAGTTAGATTCTTAAAAGAGAGTGGGCCGAGCGAAGGAGTCTCACATTTCACGTCTCTGCTCTGCTGGAAGAAAAGGGGAAGAAGTCATGCTGACCTCTCATGATGTAAGATGCAATTTAATGGCTCACTTACCATTTGTATTAGCTGGCTAAGAGCATCAATAATACTTAGTCTGGAGTGGGATTGTCAGGAAAACAAACTAGCGGTGGTCTATAGAGCGTGGCCACATGAAAGCTACACCAAACCAAATCAAATGCAATGCAATTCATAGTAAAGAGAAATGGACACTCAAACTACCTACTCACAAGTCCCATGTAAGATCTAGTAACATAGCATAAAAGATATCCCCTCTATCTCTATCATCTGCCTTTGTGGGCACTAACATCCACTTACCATGGTTGGCAGTAGTAAGAATGAAAAGCTTGCTCACCTCACTGCTTTGGGGCGAAACTGCTGATCTTCGTCGGATATACTACTTCTTGTGCAAGGCAGGTTTATCGAAATGCCTCTCATACATTTCCGCGTCTCACCCAGTCAAAGTTAAGCTTAGAACCCATGTCCTATTTAATACGTTAGAATTTACAACATTTGGATGTGTAATACAATGTAATTTAATGTAATGTAATATTTTTCTGAGCAAAGGGAATCAGCCAGTAAAACATCATTCTTCTCTAAAGTAGGTGTATACATATTGTACATATGTGGAAAAAATATATCCGTATCATCTTCAGCTATATATATAGGATTTCCATATACTAGTTACAAATTACAGACAATTTCTCAGGGTCGACATAATGTTAAACTATTAAGCCTATCTGTTTGATATTTTGTTACTCTGTGATGCTAGGATACTACATAATATGTAGTAGTTTCTGCTGGTTGTACAAGCACCTTGCTTACGCTTTTTCTGGAGCAACATGAGAAAAGTATAGGATTCACCTAAGGGGAGAAAGCAAAAATAGTTTGCAAGTTTACGGTATACAGCAAATACTATGCAATATATAAATATAACAATTTCTATTGTAAAGAGTACGCATCTACATAGAAAACAGTTTAAAATAATGTTGGGGGAGCTCTGATGCTATCTGCACTATTAGGCTGTGTGAATGTGAGAGTATCTTTCACTGGTCGGGTATATAATGTAAAAGTATAGACACTAAAGGGCGCAAAATTTTATTACACTAGGTCTGCTCTTTTATTATCTGCGTTTAGAGAATCCCATTTTATGCTTGTTTGTTACAAACATCGTGTAGCCAAGTTTAGGTAGGCACCCATTTGCTTATATTATAAAGACATTCAGCGAAGGTTGAATGCTAAAGGATAGAAATACCCACTCGTAGATACTAGAGTTCTGTTCACCATATACAATAGCAACTCTCCTCCCCAATTAGTTTTCAGTTTGTATGTTTGGGACTATTTGAAAATGCTCCTTACTTTCCACGCGGGAGGCTTCTATTCATTCATCTAAAATTCTAAATACAAATACAATAAATAGTTTGTGACAGATATCCTGCATTTTAGCCTGTAATGTTTACTTTCTTAAAGTTGGTGTACCTTGTCTTGTCACATAGAGAGCCCCGTTGGTTATGAAGTTATGATGCATTAGACGGAAAATATGTAGTAGTATGTGATATTATGTATGTAGTTGTATCAAAGTAAGAAATTCCCCTCCAGGCTCCCAGTATGCATTGTAGTATTCCTAAGCACCCGTAAATATGAAGACAGGCGTGTATTTTGAAAGGGAAAATGGTGATATTGTCCCATGGTTATGCTTATGTGTTCACAGGGGACAAATATAGTGTTGGGATGTTTGTAGGCTTGCAGGAAGCAATTCTTGATAAAATGTCTATGTATTATTTAAGGGGTTTTTATTTTATGTTTAGTTTTTATGAATATTCTTATCAGTGGAGTGAAGTGAAATGGAATGGTTAGAGCAACCAACCCAACTTAAGTACGTCCCGTGTTGGTAAATATAGTTCTATGTGAAAGAGGAGTGCGTGGAGGACATTATCTTTTATTTTTATTCTTCCACTGCACTATGCATAAATTCGGGTGCAACATATACCTATGGGTACTAATACGCATATAATAATAAAGAAGAACATTTGCCATGCATAGAGGTATGACTAGTAATGACCTGTTATTAACATGCTAGAAGCAATAAGCAGGATTTCATTAAAGTATTTTATTTTTATTGAGATTTGGATATAATGATAGTTTCAGTAGTATACATATGTACCTTCAGCAATGGGGAGGGGAGAAAGTTTTCTTGAGAAAGGTTTTAGTTTATAGAATCAGAGTAGTTAGTATTTGTAGTTTGTAGATAGTGACTGCTGACAGAAAGTAAGGAATAAAATTAGATGTGTCCTATTGCAAATGTGTCTAGTGGCATTTGTATGTGTTCACGCACTTTCACCGCGCTTTCACTTCATCCTTCACTTCACACTATACATCACGTAACATTACCGCAGTCAGACGAAGTTGCGTAGAATTTTCCTTTGTGCCTCGTATTTGTGGTAAGCCAAAGCATTTTATTCCTCCGTATTTCCAATTATGCGTTATCATGAAGCCTTTTCAGCCACAAAAACATCGAGTGGGCAAGCCCGTCAGTTATACAGTCAGCATCAAAGGAAGTTTAATTAAAAGGAAGGAAAAGTCAAGAAATTTGGGAGCGGAAAGTGCCGCAAGGTTCTATTATGAGTATTCTTATTGTGCACTGGGAAATAAATCCGACGAGTTATAGGAAAGTGGATGTGTTTGTGAATAATTAAGAGAGATCGTGTATGAATATGAATGTATGCGAAAGTAAGACGAAATGAAAGGATTTTCCTTCTCGTGAGTAAATGGTCCCATCGTCACTAAGTAAGCCAGGATCTCTGAAAAGGAAACGTAAAGGAACGAGGGAAAAGAAGATGGATAGATGAAATGTTCCTAAATTCATATTTCTTATGACTCTGTAATACAATTACAGATATATCTTACTTAAGCATTAAGAGACATTCAAGTCAAGTCTCCCTGTAATAATATGCAATGCACTCACTCCTTCCCTGATGATACTCATCTAAGGTAACGTATATTATCCATCTTCCTTATAGCAAAAAGAGTTTTTCACGTAGAACACTCTAATACACTTACGGAGGTACTTACTTTGAAACTATATACTGGTACTTTCACATTTCACGCAGCTCGTCGACAAAATCCGTAAGATATTCAAAGCACGTCTAAGGTTGAATTACAATCCTAGAAACGGAACAACACGAACAGGGAAAAGAGAGATGAAACACACAAGTATCTCTGCTAAGTAAGTAGTTTGCAGATACTGCGTTGCCTTCGACTACTACATTCGCACTCTTTTCTTCTCCTGATGTACCAAGGGAGGGAGAGAATTTGCACGTAAGTACAGCAACAGACATTTCTTTAACTGCATGATACACAGTCGGCCGAAATTAAACTAAAGTACATATTTCTACTTTCTGTTTACCTTTTATCTAGATAATGTGTGCCCTTTAAGCACAAGTCTAATGAAACCTCAATTCACTAACTTGCCAAGTTTTCTCATTGTAAATTGCAGAGAAAGAAGACAAGTCTACAGAGGAAGCAACAAGAAAAGTAGCAAAATGCAAGGTACATCTGCACAAAAGCAACAGACAGAAAGAAGCATCCTGACTTTGTTTTCTAGTGGTGAGCTGTTTATGTACGTGTAAAGACATTCCACTAAGGATAATGCTAGACTCTCTTCACTACACGACTTAACAAATGACAAAGGAAAATACAATAAAGTGTGCAGAGGAAAGGATAGCTAAGGGTACCTCAGTTCAAGTCTACTATTGTAATTCACAACTGTCATTTTTGGTTTGTGCAGAATTTTCTTTGAATTATGAGAATTTACTGCATTTTGTAGTACAATGTCCCTTTGCACAGGACAGACAAGGTTTTTGTGGTCTGGCCTGGTTTCCCTCTGTTAGCTTTTCCTTCCTCGTATACTCATCCACCCACTGTGAACTTTGTTTTATTATCCTTTAAAATAGCTATAAGATAAATACCGATGTATGTAAGTAGGTGACTAGTAGACAGATATCAGATAACTAGGTAAGTATGCATGGTTAATACGAAAGGGATATTCATAACATAATATATAAAGCTGGTTTAGGTAGTAAATAGGTGCACAGTTGTATTTCATTCCATATCGCATATTTCCATAAGTGGATTCTTATGCATAAACCAATACTTAGGATGGGACTCTAGATACACTCACTATAGGCCGACTAACAATAACAAAGTATCTCAGCAGACATAATGAAGAGGATCCCAGCCAACACAATACAAAATACAAGGACACCATAAAGTGTATGTAAGAAGTGAGTATCTTTTTAACCCTTAGAGGAGAGCACACTCTCGACGAGAATGTACTTACGGAAGCTAAACCACCCGAGAATATATATATCGTGGAAAGCTAACAATTTCTGTCTCAACTCTCAGCCTTAGTTACTCGGACTATTCTGTCTGTTACATCGATAGTGTACGTGCTCCAACTACTACTACTACTACTACGATCTATTATCTGCACTACCGCAACGCAAAACGCAACCCACCCAATTTTCCTTATATGCATCTTTTATATACACACACAATAACGGAGCAAAGTGAGTTAAACAGACGAGGGCAGAGCATGCCAAGATTTCTATAGCCGATATCAAAGCAGAGCCAAGCAAAATCAGCCCATAAGCAAACTAGTGCATTCGGGTTTGAGATGTTATTGTATCTGACGATGAGTTCACTAGCAACGGAGCAACCTGAATATTTCCTGTCTTCTCATTCTTTACTAGGCTAATGTACATACATACCATAATGTATAGTCTGTGTAACTACTTCACATTGCATATACTTCAACACAAATAGTATATACATACATATTCAGTATACAGCACTGAACACATGTAGAATCAGACTACAGTAAATAAAGTACAATAATAGACTGTATCTTAGTAATGTTTATTATAGGACAAACTGTTTTTCTAGAGATATGTGTCCATGTACTATGTGCTTGCACTTTGTACTACTATCAATAAACACTATAGTGTAGTTGGCCATTCAAATTGCACAGTCTATGCTCTTATGCACTGCAATACACTTACACTCACTTCACTGTTGAGTTTAGGGAAGGGAAATCAAATCCTATTCTCAAAATAAAGTTATTCAAGCTGTAGATAAAGTTTAGTTCAGCGAGCAAAAGCAAAGCAAGTAAGTGAAGCACAACAGAGCAAACTTGATCTCCTCTATTTTGAAATCTATCGTCCTTGCCTTTCTCTCTTTTCTTTGGCTCAATCTTATCTACTCAATCCTCTAACTCAAAACGATTGTGGCAAGAATGCTTTTCTCATGCACTCACACTTATGAACACCGACAACCACTGGGTATATAGGTACTGGGAAAACCCAGGGATTCCCTCCTAGGTACCTACTACTTCAAATCTACCTTTTCTACAAAGTAGAGCACAAAATGGTAACAAAAGTGTGTCCTAGTGATGCGTGTGTGCATCATATCACAGATACTTTCGTAGAAAACGGGTACATCTCGATTACACAACTACTTAATAATAATTATATAATAGCACTTTAGCGAGGGGTTTAAATACAGATTTCAAGATAACGGAGAGTAATAATGCCTACGTATTCGAAATCCCCGCATACTTTTCCAGCGAGCCTCCTATCCAGATTTATCAAAAGAAAATCTGAACAATAGTGATTTTGGGTTATTTGGAGCGGGGTTTTTTAGCTAATCAGTAGCCACTCTTTCTTATGGGGATAATATGTTTGAATTATGTATTCCGGATCCGGACGCTATTTCGTCTCCGATTTTCGTCTTTCTTTTATCAGTAGTACTAAGAACGCCAACTTTTCGGAAGGTACATCTGACACAGTAAGCATGCATAAGCATACTCGCCAGGGAGGGAATTTTCGTAACATCTTAAACTTACGATCGTAAAATTATTCTCCATTGTAAAATTTTGATTTTAAAATATTTTGCCATTCAAAATGGCCTGGTATCCATGGAAAATACGAGATCGTAATTTTAAGATGTTACGAAAATTCCCTCCCAGGCCCAAGGATTAATAGACCGGTGGTGACTGGTG
>JABASH010001099.1:0-29510 GCA_019776445.1 Tomocerus maximus
CAATGCAACTAGCCACCACCAGCATAAATTATTGCGTTGATGAGCATTGAATAAGTAATGTAATGCTCAGTGATGAAATACTAAAATATAATAGCGGTATGGGGAAACGGCTAAAGACATGAGGATTTCTTGTCTCATCTCTCAACAGATTTTGTAACTTGGGCCTTGTCTAAAAATTGATTGTTTTGTCTCACTATTTGACATTAGTTTCTTTTTATATAAATTCGCAAGCACGTAATTAAAGTTATCAATTAAATAAACAGATATACATTTTCAAATTAGGTTATTTCAAATGTGAGTAATGTGAGTGAGAAGACTATTTTAATTTTATTCGCATTTTAATTTCTCTAGTATATTAGCCTAAATCTACGTCTAGCAATTCAGTAATCTGACACCCGTGCCAATTACAAGATTTTCCAAGTTCTATAGTACCCAATGCCAAGGATTGCATTGTAATTGTATGTAACAACTGTCAGAAGACTCGTAAAAATAAAACTAGTTACGCATTACATTATAATTTACCTACTAGTTATGATTAAAGTAAAGCAGAAGCAATTGTGGAAGGATAGTAACTGAGAAGCTAACTCATAATTTAACTGTAAATAAGTGAAGCTTAATTATATCAGTTTAAATCGTGGCTTGTGTAAGCAGGAGATCAAAGCTGATTGTTTCGATGTTTTGTGGTTTTTATTGTACTAACTATGTTCATCTATATTCCTTATACCGTATACATTTCTATTGTTTGGTGCAGTATAAAAAATAAAAGTTGCTGGCTAATTGTATTGTAAAGCAAGAAATAGTGCTTATCTAACTTGTCTAAAAAGGGTTGATCTGAGTGATCTGAAGTGAGCGCGAGTGAGATTAGTATGTGTCGAGAAGAAGTATCATTTTATTTACATTAGTATCAGCGAAGATTTATTTACGGTAAATGCTTTTGCTTTGTTGAGACATGATCTGTAATTACTGCGTACATGCCTTTGTAGTTTCAACACGAGTTTGGAGTGTTTTGAGTGCTAAAGGGAAATTGAAAGTTTACTGTTACAGAACTGAAGAATAATATGAAAGAGTACTGTTGACCAGCTGTCCGCAGATGTATATTTGATAGAGTAATCTTTTTATGGTCTGAATATTTGGCAGATCCTTCTAAAGCTATCTACGCATGAGATAATGTAAACATTTAAGATGGTAGTAAAATTCCATTAAATGGTATAATAATGCTAAGTTTAACTATCAAATGCATTGTAAACTGGCAAACAAAAGTAAATATCATAAATAAGCGTCTATAGCCGTATGTATACCTTGCACTACCTTAACCACTATATAAGTGATCCTTAACTCTTGTCACTCCCTCAGCCTCGCCTGACGCTCATAGCATTAATATAATTACTTGCTATATCGCTCTATTTCTTAAGTGAATTTCTATAATAATCTGATGTACCTTTGTAGGTGGATTTGTCTATGGAGAAGAGTAAAAGTGATCGAAAGCCAGCAGTGAAGCCTATGAATGCATGTTCTCCTATATTGTTCACGATTCGTCTGGATACAGTAGAATTTCGTCTGAGAACGGAAAGTGGGAACCCCATTGAACCGTACTACTTGTCTGTGTCTCTGTACGATGTCAAGAACGGACGTAAGATATCCGAAGACTTTCATGCTACAGTGGACATTGCTGGGAATCTAGTCGGCAATTCCAAGGTACCATTGTTATTTTAAGAACCAGTCTCCTTACAAAAATATTTTCATTCAATATATCAAGGGAAGACGAAACAACTTTCGTTTGACCCCCGGCAGGCGCCTGTCTATTATCCAATTGAGGAGAGAGACTGCACAAATTCCAAATTAAAGGATCTGTAGGTCGTAAGTCGTGGTGGGTACTCGATTAATAGTCAGTAAGGCAAAACAAATTATGTATTTATGTCACCATTGTGTGTAGGCAATCTTAAATCCTTTTATGCACAAATAAATATCCTTCACTTCGGATAAATATTTTCCTTTGGTTCGGACAGGTTATTGCGTAAGGTAGAAAGTTGAAATAACCAGAATTTTCTCAGAAATAAGCAATAATATTATTATGCAACTCTTTTAAGGTAGGTAGAGATAAATATAGCAAAACTAGGTAGATAGGTTTATAAAATACATATTTGTAACAAAGTGTTGTCAGTAAACTTAACTCCAGATCTCTTCTCATGATAAATATATGGTACTAAATAAAACACACAAAAGTGTAATCAGTTACCCACTAAATCCATGAATGTTCTCAATTTAATTTTATTTCTTCAGTTTAGTCTACTGTATGAGTATAAATATAAACGAAAGTGGAACATCTTACATATTTTTATTGGGGTGATGATTTCAGGCTTTATTCCGTGTGAGCGAAGTAAACGATCAAATTTTCGCCGTGGTAAGGGTTGAAAAAACTCTTCACGCTACAGATAGCGAGGCGTATCTCCGAGGAAATCCGGATGGAAAGACTGGCAGTCGAATTTCAAAGAGCATCACTACCTCTCCTTTGTTTACTGATGGCCAACGGTGAGTGTTTATAATATTCATTTTCTAATGGAAAATTTGTTCTTAAGATAAATATAGTAATTTCCTGAGTACTTCATTAAATTGTATATGTGTGTGCTATTTACTATGAAACTTTATTGGATTAGATATAATATTTTAAAATTTGGATAAAAAGGGCCCTAAAAAGGGAGTGAGCATCAAAAGCATGGCATGTGCCTACCAATAGCATAAAATAAAGATAACACTCTTAATTCAACCGTTCTCTAGTAGTACTAATCTTTATAGCAAAAAATGTGTGGCTAATAAAAGTGTAACATGTTTTATGTGTTTTATATAAGAATTAGAAGGAGCTCTTGGCACTTATTTGCTTGAAGGTAATTGTTGGTAAAGCTAGACAAAAAAGTCTGTATTCTACAATAGCTTGTGAGAAGACAGGAAAAAATAAAGCTTTCTGTATCATGCAAAGGAAGTAAGCCAAGGCAATTGGAAAGGTAGAGACGGTTTTCGACAGGGAACAGGGAACCTATTGCATGTGTGCTCTGTGAATATCTGTTTTAACGTAATTTTGATACTTTAATTAAAATGATCGTATATAAGTAGGTACTATGCATTGAGACGAATCCGGACGTGAGACGTGATAAAAATGAGAGCATTGATTATATTCCTTCACGTAGTAGTAGGTGTATTTTTGTTCAAGAAGACGCAATTCATGTGTACAGATGTGCATTTTATTTAACAATAAAGCGTTAGTTAGCAAAGCATGAATGTACTAACTGTTTTGTAAAGGAAGCAATAGGAAAAAATTATGCGAATAATTTAGGAATGCCACCCACTATCATGCAATGCACAGCCGTCGTCGTCTTTTTCATGTGGAGAAATCAGACGTCTTATTCAATTAAAGCATTCTTGAACAAGGAACATGCTAATATAATTACTATTCATTCATAAATTGAGAAATTGGTTTTCTAGGGCAAGTCATTCAATGCAGTACTTAAAGAATTAATTTTTGAAGTACGGACTTAAAAATGGTTTTCATTTATTTGGTTTTAGTTTTACATACCTTCAGTTTTACTCGAGAAAGGCGAATGCAAATCTAAAAACGTCAATTATCTTGAGAAATAGAAATTGTCTTTCACAGAGTCACTTAATTTACCAGTGGCTCTTTTGTCTCTTTGTAGCTACCGTATGCCTTTATGCTGGTCTGCTCGTTGCTTGTTCAAGAAGTCCTCAGGGTTTACAACTGATGGAACGGACCATATTCTGGATGCGGACACATCATTCAGTCCATTTTACAAACATGAAAAGTCAACGGAAGAAGAATTACTTAAAGTGTTAGCCGATATTAAGAAACCGGAGAAAGTTGCTAAACTGACCCCGGTACCAGGTGCCATAAAAGTTACAGTAGAATGTTTGAAACCAGACCAACTAGCCCTGGCAGAAACTAAAGAAAACTGTTCGCCATCATCTATAATAGAGTTCCCTATACAATCATCGGAGAATTTTAACAGATTCGCCCATCTTCTCTATGTCTATCCGATAAATCTCAATTTAAATCCAGTGACGGGAAAAATTCGAGCAAGAAATATTCTATGTCGTGTGTTTCTGCGGGCAGAAGATGACATTGATGCTAGTCGTAAGTGCTTTAAAGCTTTTTAACTACCTAAATTATGTTAATACGTAAGTAAAAGATGGTATAGCTATTAATAATGTTATACTACATAGAAGGTAATTGTAGGACTAGCCAAACTTGAATGATTTCTCTATTTGTTTGCTGTAAAGATACGTATGTGTTATATACTACATTACTGATTAGATCTTTTGTATTATTTCATATGTAAATTGGAAAAATGTGTAAACAAATGATAATTAAACAGGACACTACAATAGTGAATCAATGAATGATGTGAGACAAGTTAAAAGAAATCGAACTCGAATTATGTACTTGTTTTTTACTCGACAGCTTTGGAGCAGAGTCCTGTAAGCGGCAGTATAGCAACGTATGTGCTTCACCATCGATCTAATCCTGAATGGTATAGTGAAATCAAGTTGTCATTGCCTGTGGCACTGGATCCTCGTCTTCACCTTCTATTTCAATTCTTTCACATTTCCTGCTCGTTTGACAATAAAACTAATAAAAGCAAACAAGTGGAGAATGTCGTGGGTTATGCTTGGATTCCATTGCTTAACAAGTATCGTTTTATTGGCGGGGAGCACTTACTTCCGGTGGCTTCCACTCTCCCATCTGGCTATCTTCAGATTCAACCCCTTGGACTTGGAAAAGGGGTATGTTTCTCTTTCATCATATTATTTACGCGTAAACCAAATAAAAAATACATAACCTCTTCAAAATCAAAAGAAATGATTTAACTAAAATGAATTTGGTTCTCATCAACTGATAATAGTAATGTGTATTGTAATCTTATAAAACTTATAAGCCACGCTTTACGCAATGGTATACAGTGAAATGAAATAGATAGTTAGTGGTCATTTGCGTAAAGTGTGTGTGAAAAGAAAATAAACTAACTGAACTAAGTACAGGACGAGGAGGCAATAATCGTGGATGTAAATAGTGACACGAAATAATAATAAACAACTGTGTTTTGAATAATTGAACTCTACATACTAATACCTGACCTAAAGTGTTGCGAGATAGAACGCAGTTCGTTGGAATGGTATTAGCCATCATCGAATGATATGTTACAGTTTTCCCAGCGCACCAACAATGTACAAATTGTAATATTATATTTGCATTTTTAGACCTACTAATTGACTTCCTTTGCTAATTTATTGCTCCATTGCCTGAGTACGAATACCAATATCGTTTGTATTTGTAATTAATTACTCGTGCGATGACCAACGTTGCACATATAGATGTATATCTATCGTTATGTGCTGATGGCATGTTAACATAATTGTTTTATTATTTCTCATTTGATTTCACTTCGAGATTAAGTATTCCGATTGTAGATAATTACTTGGTGTCTATTCTATTGTCTTTTTCTTAGTCATGGAGTAGAGCACATACTTACTATGTAGGTATGACATTAAGCATGAATGGAGCAACCCTATTAGGAGACGATAATTTTGAATTAGAATACTTAGATTGCAAAGAATGTATGTAATTGCATATCGGGAGATTTTTATTTTTCTATTGTAGCATTAGCATTAGAGAACATGTAACTTTCTTTTCTTGTTCTTGTTATGCCGTTTACACTTTGGGTAGATTTAGATTTGCTGTGTTGCATGCTAAAGACATTTCTTTACTCTACAGTTGTATTTTGTAAGGCATGCGACGGGATTGTGTATTTAAATCTAAATGTTGAGCAATTTGTTGCATTTTTATTGATTGATTAACTGATGGTTTTTTGTCTCACACTATATATTACGTTAGCAAAATCAATGCATGTATATACTTTCGGATTGCAAAAAACGTAGGGGAAGGCATGCCTTCTTGTAAGTATAGATTTTCTGATGATAAAATTTGTATTTGTTCCAAGAAAGGTTCGAGGAGGCTCATTAATAAACGATCAGTGCTATTAATTAAGCTACCTGACCTAACCAGTTTCTTTTTTAAAATGAAAATTGCCATAATTATTTTCTTTGCTTTCTTTAAATCATGTTTGCAGCAGTCTAATTGAAAGTTGTGGCGCCTGAAAATTAATTCTCACGAAATTTGAGATCGTAACTTTATGTAACAGTGATATAATTTACTTTCTTGGAAAAATGTTGTTTGTCATGTTGAATTTTATCTACTAGAAGACATGTTATGCATTTTGCTTGAGATATAATGAAATAATTTAATAATTGTTTGTTGTTCGAAAGAGTGAAACTAATTTTTAATAAATGTAGAGTCAGAGTGAGGATGAAGTGGCTGCGGATAGGTCATTAGTTGGAGGATCCATTCCTCAGTTGCTACAGATTACACGTAATCGTAAACGTCATGTTATGCAGCAGGCAAGTGGGGACATTTTTTCTTTTAAAACTTCTGCTGCTCCTGCTACTACTGCTGACTCTAAGCTCTGTACAAATCTCTACTGTTTTTATACTCTCAAACACTCAAAAATACTAATAACTTATTAACTTTCTTTAGTAAGCTAACTCTTTTAGCTATACTATTCGTATGTACATCTTTTATGCCTTGTGAATGCAATGAGTCATGGATATATGCGAGTAAGTGTAAGGAAACGGGCTAAACTTTGTTACTAACTGATAATCTTGTAATGTAACTAAACAAAAGGGATGGTAGTTTTCTATCTGTGCAGCTACTAAAACTGTATTTTGAGTTATTGCACTCCCCACTTATAATTTTTGCAAAACTTGTGTGTAATTATTGTGTCCATTTGTTTTGTTGGAGTTTTCTGTGTTTTGTATATAAAATAACCTAGAAAATCTTAAGCAATTTATAATCTCCTCCACTATAGCACCTGTTTAGAAACCAGTTAGTTAGAGTTTGCAAATCAGTTTATGAACAAAATACGTCTCGTCGTGCTGTGACTCGTGATGTAAAATATTTTTTTAGGAAAGGCAGCTCACGCTGAAGTCAGGTAATATTTCCCATAACCCCATAAGATGCTTTTCACGACTCTGCTTACTTTAAACAAGTCTCTTTTGTGCCAAAATGCACTACCTGTACCTCCTGCAATACCATTAAGCGAAGATCACTATTTTTTATAACGAAGGAATCCAACAATTGATAATAAAATCAACAAAACCTTTCTTCATAATAGTTTTCTGTTATCTAATGAGTAGTCTTCTGCAACTAAATTCTATCAGCTCTATATTCTTCACTCGCTCTCTACTGCGATATTTATTGATGAAGCTGATTATTTTGATGAATGAATGCATGATGAAATCATAACTCTAATGCTATCAAGGCTAACTCTGTGTATCTATGTAAAGTGATAGTGAGTATAATTTTAAGCAATTTCTGTATTTGGTCATGTCATGTAAACTTTCCCACCTGTACTTGAGATTTTGGTAACATGGGCTCTAAAATACATTATTTTCACAATATTCAGCATCATTATGCTGTAATCATAATAATTTTCCTAACATTACCAATTGATATACTTTAAATTAGTGTTAAGGACACAGTTTCTAGAGCCCCTGTAGTTATAATCTCAAATTATCTGGTGCGCTATTTTGTATTTGTCGAATATCATAAAATTAATCTTTGAAAATTTAACGTTACAGTATTCTGGACCGGATATTGCATGGCTGGATAAGTGTACTCTGTCAGTCAAACTGAATCTTGTTTCAACCGTGTGGACAAAAAGCGGGTGTCTTGGTGCATTCTTTGCCCATGCTGAAAAATTCTTGCAGAAGGGCATCGCTGCTGCGAGGTTTCATTGTGACGATGAAAACACGGTCAAGATCATCCGTACGTTGGAAAGTATGGATCTGCCTACGCTGAGAGATTTTTTCCCTACCATAATGAATCAGATCTGTACAGTGTCAACTATTTCAAAAGTGGTCGGAAATGCTGCATTAAAATTCATGATTTTTGCATTCCATGCTCTCATTGAGGCTGGTCTCGAATCTATCATCGAACAATATGTGCGTTTGAGGTTCCTTTCATCTGTTCAAGAAAGTGCTCCCAAAAGGAATAATGGCCATACAAGTAAGATTTTTTTGTATTATTATCTCCGCAGTCCTTTTACTGAAAGAAGTTCAAGAATATCTGTAATGTTTGTTTCTGTCTTTATTAAGGGCATTTGAAAGTGTAGCTTTTGACTTCTACTTTTGGTTAACAACATGAACAGAACCCTTGCCGCATAAACAGAGTCTCAGGGCTTCTTGAGCTAGTAAGACGGTCTTGTATGGATGTAGTTGAGAATTTTTTGTTTGAGCAACCAGCTGTACGGTATCGTCGATAAACTTTTTCAGATACTCTGTTGCCACAAGTCCGTTACCTGTGTCCATAGCTTCTATTGCTTTGTCGAAGTAGAGACCTTCCATTAATTGTATCTTTTTGAGAATTTTAGCATCTTGGGCATTCTTCGCTTCTATATCCTGTATTAACGTAGCAAGTTGAGGCCAGTCTTTCTGACAGGCTATACAATTGCAGTCAAACCAATAACGACCTGAAAGTTTATGTAGTCTCTCTTTTTTATCGTGCTTTGTAAATGTTGGTCCGTAGTTATCATGTATAGGCTGGCCTGCTGGTATCCTCTGCATCGAAGTAGTGATCATAGTTGTTCCAATGAAATATCTAAAGACAAACCATACACGACAATATACAATTTAAAATGTCCCTTGCATTAGTGTTCATTTATATTTATGCTACCTGGTAATATCTGGCGCACAAGAGTGATTGAAATATGTTGCAGTTGCATATATTCCTAATCCTAAGTTGTTTGTTTTGCTTTTCTTGTAACTATTCGGTTCATCCATCAGGAATTCGCAGATTTGGTAGGAATTAAAAGGCAGAACTTGTAAATGACGAAGTATTAAAGATCCAATTTTTAATTCCTCTAGAGTTACTCCCGGATTTTGGAACAAATTTATTTGAAAATAGCCAACTTGTCTAAGACATTTCGTTAGTAATATTGACATAATAGATCGCTCCAGAAAATCCTGTGGGTTTCTCATCGATTCCAGTGCACCTAAATTGTAAATGTTTTCGTATGCTGTGGGATCGTACTTTCCATTTTTGTTCAGAATCACTTGATCCGGCTTTGACTCAAGAGTTTCCATGATCTGATAATAAAATATTTAAAAAATCTTTAGCTGTACTATGTTACGGGAATTCAAGTACAAGTAGTATGTTAAGTTGAATTGAATAGTGGGTACCTCCAAAAACTTTTCGGCCGAACTCTGCGTTAGGATTCTAAATGCTAAATAGCAGTTGATACTCATCCCGGATCCAAGAAGCAAAATCATCACTCGACATTCATACCGGTGATAAACATCTGCATTTTGTCGGCACTCCCGTGAGCAAAAGGCGACGTTTGAACATGTTTCACATGCTACTGGAGCTTTTAAGCGAGCGAAACAATGAAGGCAATGTGTCCCCATTCTTTCTGGAAGAAGACAAGCTGCGAAAGGTTTTTCTCTCAGTAATTCCTCTCCAGTTGATATCTCCTGCGTCGCATACGAATAGCGACCTAGCTCTGGTTTGTATGTAACGTCGAACTTTGGGGAGGCATCAGGGAATTTAGAGTTTGTGTTTGCGGTGGATTTGGAGACACTTTCTTTTGTAACGACAGGCTTTTCTCCACTTTCGATTCCTTTGGTTATTAAAGTGGTGAGTTTGTCGAGCTTTTTCATAAACTTCGTGTCGTTTGGACAGTTCTTTTTCCCCAAATGTCTCGCTAAATTCAATGTCACTCTTGCTTTGGGAAAGTTCTTGAGGGATGCGTAACACGAGGCCATTCTTTCGTAGATTTTATGCCTAGAAACACATTAAAGGTGTAAACTAACATCAAGATTTTAATATTCCTGTTTAGCTGTTTTCTATTATTCACAGTTAAGAAGCTGTTGTTAGCTTAGCATGCAATTCCTTAATTAGCATTAATTAGCTTAATTTATACCTAACGAAGAAGAAAAATATTTACTTGGTGTTTTCTGGTGTCTCGTAGCAAATTGCCAATTCGGCATCCTCAATTGCAAGTTGGAACTCTTCCATTTTGTGAAAAAGAGCAGACCGGTTGTTGTGTACATGAGCCAAGTCAAGTCCTACAGGACATCGAACAATACATTGACTATAGTACAGCAGTGCCTTTTGTAAATCTCCTTTTTCAAAGGCTTTATTTCCGTCTAGTCGAAGAGACACTGCTTCTTGTTGATTTTTTCCTTTGAAAATTAGCTCGGATCCAATTAAATCCCAACACTGTTGAGCACAAATGGTTACTCTCTCTAGATCTGTTTTGCATTTTGAAAATTCTATGATGTTTATGACGGGACTAATATTTTCAACTAACTGCCGAAAATATCCTTGTTTATCACTCTGTAAAGTGAGCCGGCTGCAAATAGTTTTGTAATAGGCTTCGTCTTCCTCCATCTTTCCTTGTTGCTGTCTGGTTTCAGACTAAATGTGTTTCATGGTAGTTAGAGTTAGTACAGAAAAACCTACTTCCCCAAATTCTCTACCGATAAGCTCCATAGGGAGTTGTTCATTCGGATTCTAAATTTAGACTATGTAAATCTATCTCCATTTCTTCGGGTTCGGTTCTAGTTCTGTGTAGACTGAACTGATTTCACGATATCATGAAGCAGACTATCGTTAGATGGTTGTTTCTACCTCCTTCTAGTTTGAAAGAATGTTAGAGACAAAGTTATAGTCAAGAACAATGACTACAATAATGAAAATGAATGACAATTTCTTATTTTATTTGCAGTGGCTGATGTTATCATTGACGCATGGATTGATTTGTTTGAAACTGGAGATGGGGCTACAATTGCTACTTCTTTGGAACAATCGCGTTACTTGTTTTCGATGATAGTGAAGTCAATAGGTGTACAAGGATTTAAATGCGAAAATCCGGAAGAATGCCATTTGGTGAAAATGACCCAATTGTTTTCCTCGGAAGTGGTTCAACGCTGCCAGCCTGATCACGCATTGTCTCGTGGTGCCAATGATAATTTAGTTTCTTTTATTTCGGCTCTGCTCTCTGTTGTAACACTGCGGCAAGTCGTTTTTTCTGCCATAAACGCATACCTTGCCTGTTTTGGCCCCGGAGATTCACACAAGGTAATTAACGCAATAAAATTTGCCATTATTTTAAGATTATTTCCATCTGGTCACTTATATTTCCTTTTGTTTATTGTAGGTTCAAGATTTTAAATTTAATCTACTTCAGAGCCTTGTAGAGCATCCACTTTTCTTAGAGTTGAATTCTTCTGATGGCGATGAAGAACAAACAAGGCTTGATAACATTTCATGGGCAAAGCGACATTTCCTTGTTGCATCTGTGATGAAGCAATCTCGTAGTGGGTTGGGTGAAGTTTCAAATGTAAGGAGTCTAGCGCTGAAGCCCATTATGAGTGGATTGGCCTTACATGAAGCCAGCGGAAGTCAAAGTAAAATGTGGATTCCTTGGCTTCGTGTAGTGTGTGATAATTTACACCGAATATCAAGTATTTCTTCTGGGGCTTCTCACTCTTCAAGGTGCTCGTCTGTTTCTACTGTTTTATCTGCAACGTCCAGCACTCTAGTGCACGCTGCTCTGAGTAAGACCATTGCAAATCAAAATCATGAAGGCCATAATCACGGAATTGGAAATCGAGACAGTTGTCGAACTAGTGTTCACAGTCACCAAAGTCATTTGATGGGAATCGGTAGTGAATCTTCCCGCAGTTCTTCCCTCAGCTTAAATGTTCCCAATGGGATGACGCCTTGTGTCAGCCAGAACAGTAGCATGACTAATATCAACAACATTGGATCTGGAACTAATGGAAGTATCGCAGGTGGAAGCGGAGGATCTGGAGATCGAATGAGTATTGATAGATTAAGCATTGGAAGTTCAGGCAATTGCGACTACTTGGATGCTATTTCTGCAATTAAAACATCTAATCCTGCAGCATCCGTTGCAAAATCAACTACTAGTTGTGGATCCGGAACAGAAACTATTGTGAATGAAACCATTTCTAACGAAAATGGCTCGGGGTACGTTTTAAAATATTTATTATTATGGTTAAGTAGTAATAATAATTGGGATTCATTTCATGACATTTCTGTTCAATAACAGAGATGGCCAAAGCATGCAATCAATCAAAGAACCCAGCGACGAAGGCGAAGATGATGGAATGTCCGTCAAACCATCTCAAGCAGGGACTAATACAGAAGCAGACAAGAGCAATGTTGTTCTACGTCGTTACGACAAACTTAATGATGTGGAGACAAGTCAACTGTTAGTCAGCGGACTTTATTTACTGAAGAATATGGGGAAGGAAGGATTGCGAGTATTTTGGAATAAAAGTACGAGTCAGGAAAGAGCTTCTTTGCTGCAAATGATTCATCTAGCATGTGCTCACTTTACAAACGCTAAGAAAAATAGCACAATTACGAGGAAAAAAGTAAGTAAAATTGTTTCCCTATACATGTTGCATATTTCTTTGAATTATGTGTTACGTAGATGCATCGACGAGGCTAATATTATTGTAAAGAGGTAGGTAGATAATAATGCTTACTTAGGGTATGCCACAATACGATTACGACACTAGGTTGACGATTAACAAAAGACGTAGCTATGTACCAATAATAATTATCTATTTTGTTTGTGTGATAATCTGGTATTGTTAGCGTTGTCTATCTTACTTGAAAACAATATATTTCTTGTTAACATTAAGGGAAATGTATTTCTCAAGTTGCAGAAATTGAAGGGAAGTTGGTATAACTTTTAACCACATACCAATAGTAATTCGCTTCAGTTAACATTAAAGCTTCTGTAAATGCACATACTCCCAAGTTTATATAATTAGTAATACAATATTTCGGGATATCATTTACATTGTAATGGCAACTTGTAAAGAAAAATCGTTAGCTAGAACTAGTAAAGCATTAAGTTTAAATCAATCTAAAACGCCTCCAAAAACCAGTCCGAAACTTGCACATAAGAAATCGATTAAAAAGGGTAGAGTATCAATCGCAGATGGATTAAAAGGAAATGTGTTGCTGGCTGTTACTGCTTCGAAAGCTGTGGACAGTATACAGAGTAAGAGACATGTATGAATCCCATAAGTTAGTTCTAACTTCCGGATTGATTATTTGTGTTCTTTTAAACAGTTTCTAAAATTTTAATTTTTACTTTTCAGGTTGTTGGTATTGTCGTACCACCAACTATGCCTCCCAGTCCACGGACTTCGTTGCTACCGAATAAGAAATGGTCATCTCTCCCTTCCAAAACGACAGACGGTGAAGATGAAGCTCTTAAAGGAAGTCCAAGGAAAGGATCCAGTGCAACTCCTCTTGAAGCTGTGAACGACTGGAAATCTCTAAGTACAGAGTCTACCTTTGTTTGTGTGGACACTCTATCGAATCTTTGCAATGCTTGCAAAGGAGAGAATAATGAAATGCGGGACGTCATAAGAACAACTTTAGATGTTGCAAAGTCTTCAGAAGATACCCGGGCTATGTTAGGTGCTCTTCAAAACTTGTACAAAGTCGACGAATTGGCCTCTATTGTTTTTGCGAAAGGTTTGTTTATTTAATATGACATGATATCATGAGCGTTTATGAAGATAGAGAAGAACACAAAATTAAAATGAATTTTTATGTTTTAGGAAATGAAGATTTAAGTCATCAACTGTTTTGCGATTTGCTCAGCGGATTCGGAACGTCGTATCTTATAAATGTGTGCGTCCTTATACTTGGGAAGTTGTTTCTTTATCATCCGAACAGAACGACTTCGCAGAGTTTGTTGGCTGTGTCAACGTTGACGCTGACACCTGCATTTGTTCATAATTTTAGAAAGGCTTTAGAGTACTTAGAAAGTAACATGAGTGTAAATGATAGATCAAGTTTTGTATTGTCAATCACCGAAAAGTTAAGTTTTATTGATCTGAATGAATTCGAACCGAATAGTCCTCAGAGAGATAGTAAAGGATCAAAGAGCAATAGCCTAAATGTCAACGGCGATTCTTCCTTAAGTAATGGGAAAATGCCTAGGAAAGCAAAAGGAAGCCAAAGAAAACTGTCGACGAGCGCTAATGATCTTCCACCAAGACTATCAAAGATAATTAATTCTTTGTGGCTACTAAAATCCTGTCATAACGATTATCGCGTATCCGAACTGTACCTGAAATTGGCGAACGCATACTCACATTTTGCAAGAGCTCGACTTCGTATTGATGCTTTTGATTCCCTACGAGAAGAGCATTTGACTAGAAAACGTTACAGTGAAGCTTTAATCTGTGAACTTCATGTAGCTGCCAGACTTGCAAGACAGTCTGCAACCCCTGAAGTACGTAATATCTTTATTGTCAAAAAACCAAATAATTTCTTCGTAAGAGTATTACTTTATTGTGATATGAGGATATGATATAATAATCTTACTTTTTATAACTATTTTTATTTTCTAGGTAAGAAAAATCATGTTAGGAATTTCTCGGAACTTAACTGAAGAGTTCGAAGAGTTAGAAGAGCCCCCAGAAGAAGAAGATACTACAGAAGAATTAATTCAACGTTTGGAAAATTGTGTTCATTTGTGCGAAAAAGCAGAGCGTTACGAGCTGATGATTGAGGTTGGTGGATTAGAAATATTAAAATAGAATCGCAATCTTTATAGAACGTTGTCTAAAAATTGTTTGCAATATGTTTGCAGGTTTACAGCATTTTAGTAGATATCCAAGAATCTCTATGCGATTATGCATCTCTAGAACATTCATACAAGCAAATGTCTCGGGCTTGTGCTCTCATTCAAAACAAACGGGAAAGATTTTTAGCCACCTACTACCGAGTCGCCCTATTTTATCCAAAGAAACATGCTGCATCGCGCCCAATGGAAGTATACGTGTATAAAGAGCCGAATGTAACATCTCTGATGGAGATATGTGGAAAAGTAGAAGCTGCAGAGAGTGCAGTAATAATTTCTGGGGAGATAGACCAAATTCCCGATGACGATAATGTATACGCTACTATTACTCATGTAACCCCAATACCAAGTGAGAGTCCAAGAAGAAAATTATGGTCTGAGGATTTCCGAAGGCATCAAAATGTACAGAAGTTTACTTATGACACACCTTTTGCTGTGAAATCTCATGATAAGATCAGCATTGATAACAAAGCTGCAGTTCATCAGCAGTGGAAGCGACGTACGACAGTAACGAGTAAGTTATCTATTCGCATTCAGTTGTACATACGCCTATGTAATGTACTTACGGTTTACTGTATTGAAATTGTGTTTTCTTTTGTAGCGGAGTACACATTCCCTGCAGTTGTTTCTCGACTTCTTGTCACTCACTCTGAAGAGCAAGATCTTAGTCCCATCGTTGTGGCTATTGATGACATGCAAAGAAGGGTTACTGAACTCCGCTCGGAGCTACAGTCCATGGATATTAAGAGAATCCAATTGAGGCTTCAAGGGTCTGTCAGTGTACAAGTAAGCTCAATCTTTAGTTCACTTTTACAATTTCACTTGCATTTGTTTAACAATACAATGAATAATTTTGTTGGGCTTAATTTAGGTTAATCAAGGGCCTTTGGCTTATGCGAGAGCTTTCTTAGATAAGGAAAATGAATTTCCTGCTCAAGACATGCATAGGCTCAAAGCAATTTTCAGGTAATTACATCACTTGTGACACGTTTTATTAGTTCTAAAGGATTAAGCGCTTACGTAAATGTATTTTCTCTTTCATAACAGAGATTTTGTGGAATGTTGTGGGGAATTGCTGATTCGAAACGGCCACCTTATCACTCCAGATCAGGCAGATTATCAACAGCAACTGGAATCTGACTATACAAGACTATGTCAAGTATTGAGCCCTGTTTTAGGATTGCCAGAAGTAGCTTTGAATAGAATGAGCAGAATTTCTATTAGTTCGTACTAACATCAAGAACGTTAATGTTAAAATTTTGTTAGATAGTTAATGGAAGGAATTTCTGTCTATAATCTGTAATAATATAGCATGTAACAAGTAATCGTGATAACATGAATGAAAACTCACAATTAGTCATTTCAAGTAACACCGTTTTGAGCGTTAGTGATACTGTAATACAAAAAGTGGCTGCAAATACACTGCAATGCACGATTTTACTGATGTACAATTAAACGATCAGTCGTACGTAATGATAATGATTAGGGTAAACTACCATGAGACAGGTTTATAATTTTTAGTTTATTTAATGATAGTATTAGCGTGTGCAGGGCATGACCAATAGAAACGCTTCAACCATGTCCGCAATTTTTAACATTTACATTACAAAGCAATGGAACTAGTTAGATCTGAAAAAAGTCTGCGTGACTTACAAAATACATTTTTAACCACAGAATCTTTAAATATTATGTTTTCAAATTTCACTGAGATTATATATTATTTTAGTAGAATAGTTGTGTTCTTTTCTTATGTACTACTTTCTTATCAAAGCAAAAGGGTTTAGATCTGTCATTTTCCTGAGAATCTAATGTCGAAAATATTTAAGGAGACACAAAGACTTGTGCTTGTGATTGGATCGAAATGCCAGACTCAATAATACGTAACGTATATTATGTATATGTAGCAGAAAGATGAAATTAGAAAAGTTTTAGTTTGTTTATATGTTTGATATGATGTTGATCACGTGTTTGCTACGGTTTGATATTGAAAATGAGATTCTCTCCAGCAGATAATATAGCTTGGGTTGACATTTTGACAGTATTGCTATGAAATTAATAAAATTTAGCTTGCCCGAGGAACTTTACGAAATATAACTATATCCTAATGCAATAGCACTTAATAATCACGTCCGATGTCTCTCCCGTCTCTTTTAACACAAAGATGAAATGTCCCAGTTAGATCAGTCTGATCAGACTAAAATGCATACGCGTAATGAAGTAATGATTAGAATAAGTAACAAAAGTAGGGAAATAAATAATGCATAACAACAGGTATTTCTTCATTTTTAGAATGACTAATAATAAATACTCACAATTTCAGTACGTGCCAATTTCTACATAGGAAACGCTCATCTAGAAACTTAAAATAACTCGCAATACACATAGCTCGGGTTTCAAGACAAACAGTGCTGCGCTAGCATTAACTATAATTAGTATAAACACTACACAGTCCAGCCACTTTTCAGTCCACGTGTATTTACAATTTTCAGATCTGGTCGATGAAAATTTTACACAAAAAAATCGAGTGTAGTTTTCGGTGCCTTAGTGTGGATAATACAAATGAATGAGTACATTTGGCTTGTGCTTAATAACAATGCAATTAAAGCAAACGAGCATGTAGTACTCTTCAATTCGTATGATTAATTTAGCGTAACTGGTTTAGTGTAGTGGTCAGTTCATAAGATAATTGTAGTAGTAGTGTCCCAATGAAATGTAGTGAGCATAGTTTACTCACTCAGGACTAGAAAATAATGCAATTGATCTAATTAACAGATGTATGTTCGTAAAACTTAATTCCGAGGGGAATCTTGCATGTATTATTATGAAATATCCCATTTGTAATTAGCTGAAGAGTGTACGACTGTTAACGGTTTGAGAATTACATACAATAGGTACCTAAAAAATGAGATGAAACAACTCTGTACTAGTGAGTTAGAGTTTAGTTTGGATCTGTTTTAAATACCTATAGTAGTTGTATTCGTAAGGTTACTTTTCATATTGTTAGATAGAATTATTATTTGCAAATGCATACATTTTATGTTCTATTACTGATAATTAAATGTAATATTAATTTTAAGCTTTATTTCCAAAGTATGTAATGCTATATTTTCCTGTTTGAGTTTAATTAAATGTTGTATTATTATAAACTTCTAGTAAACATGTACAGATTAAATTCAAAAATGTTAGATAAATAATCTGTTAGAATCATTAAAACTTGAGTGTTAATCGATATAGCGTGTTTTAACCTGTAAGTAAAAAATAAAGCTGCGAATTAAAGTAATTCTGGTCTGGAGTCTGGAAATTAATTATATGTCCATGTTTTTATTTGCAGTATTTTTTCATAGGGCTACATATTGGCTTACGTATCCCTAAGCTAGAAAAGCTAGTACTTGTTTACAACTTTACAACCATCCTCAATATCAAGGGGAACTGCTTTACGATGCTAACGTCAGTCCGTATTGAAATTGGATGCAGCCAGGTTTCATTTTATCCAGTTCACGTCACGGGCACTGCATTTGCAAAGACAAGGACTTCAACTTTGCTTCGCATAACATTCCAAGACCCGGCTTGACCAATGCAAAAAGATTAAAAAATAGCATAATATCATTAATATTATCATCAATTATATATCTGTAGGCACATCAAGTCGGCTTACTGTTTTTATACATGATTTACGGCCACTGTGTAGCTTTTATACTTATCTCACGTGCCATTTCATGCATGTCTTTAGACCACAAAATTAGACAGATTAGAGTTTTTAGAAACATGTTTTAATATAATTATTATTATTAGTATATCATGCCTTTTTAAATATTTGGACGGAAATCCCTAAGTTATCTTAATTTGTAGATTTTTTAATATTAAAATCAGCTAAATTATTATACTTAGCACGTTTTACTAATCTATGAGCCTCAAGACATTTTTTTCAGACAACTTTTAGCACTATACATTAAAAAACATGATACCGATGGACTGCACTTTCGTAGTAAAATATTGCTAGATATTAGAAAATAATCTGGGCACGAAATGAAGAATTATTAAATTTTTCTTTAAAAACTGCTTGCAAAAAACATACTGATACAATCCTCATGCACGTATCAGGTCAGGATAGCACATGTCAATATGTCAATTTCGTTTCTTTGTGTATAACATGCAAAAATATTATGTGTCTACTGCAGCTGTTATGTTATGCAAATGAACATATATAGATACATAGACATACACATAGACTTAATTTATGGACTGAACGAAGTTTTCCCAAATAATACCCTTCTATTCTAAACTGACTTGGGCTTTTTGCATGACAGTTCTTTCCAGCAATACTTTAATAAGTTATGTGTACTAAGTTATACTTATTATGTAAAAAAATATTATCTGTTGTAATCTGCATCTACGCATACATGATGATCCGTATTTTTTAGTTTTTTTCGTGTCGGGCAATGATACCACGAACACTTAATGTCAGTAGAGTATTATACTTAATATACTTACGTTACATACGAAAGGCCGTTTCAATTCCCCGGGCAAGGTTAATCTAAACTCTAATATTTAATTCCTAAAAACATTTACGTGCAGCCGAGGGCAGAGAGTACTGGATTGAAGATTGAGAAAAGACTTGCATATTTGACTAGCCAGTTTTGATCATTCCTATATGCTAATATAAATGACGAAAGCAGATGGAAAAACATCTTCCAGTTGGAATATGCAGGAGATTGAAAAACAGGTTTACTATTTACCATTTACTTTGAACATATCGTTTGATAATAAAGCTTTGATGTTTTTAGGCTCAAGTTAATTACGGATCAAAAACATCTAATATTAAAGTATTCTAATCTTGAGCCAGGCCTTTTCTGGCAGCACTTAAGTACTTTCATAAATCGTTATCTCATATTATTCCTTCGTATAGACAACTTATCGATATATACACCTAATTCCCTTTACAGTACCATTTCTTCTTGGGCAAATTCCTGCTCAATTTATACAAAATTGATCATTGAACCGAACCTTTTTCGATACGTGCTACACTGGTTTTCTACATGGTAGAAATTTGCCATTGAAAATCTAAATGTAACACTGTTATATACCTCCACAAGATTTCCGGCTGCTAAAATGGTTCAAACGACGATCAAAACAAGATGCAACTTAAAAAACCCCATGAGATGCGAGTTGTGATTGTGACATGATTTTTAATGGATTGGGATTTTCCATCTCCCACCCACAGACAATAAAACAGTTTTGATAGATTGAGAAGACTTAACTTTTGTTTCTTGCCCACAGTTTTTTTCCTGATTTTATTCTTCTTTGGGTTATATAAGATTTATCAAGATTTATCTTACTATATTTTTAACACAGTTATGAGCTGGTGGAATTTACTTTTAAGGCTGTATTTCACTCCACACTTTCATAAAAAGTAGGTATCTATTGTGTGTATCGTGTGTTTATTTGAAGTTTGCATGCAAAGAGTAGCGATATCAGGCTTGCTAATGTGAACACACCTTAATATTGTTGAGATATTCATTTCTTACTTAGTTGTGTACGCATCTACGCGTTACAAAATTCATTTGCATATTCTGATTTGCCTTACGACTCACGATATAACCTACTCTAAGGAAAATAGTTAATGAATATGTTGGTGCCTGTGAAACTTGAAAAATAAAGATGAGTCAATGTCATGGGTAAGGCAGAGCACTCAGGCAGAACTTTACCAGCATCATGCAAATGATTTACTACTTTAAAATCACCAACCAAGGAAACTACATGCACAATGTTAAAAGTACAATAAATGTCAAAAATGATGTGCTGCACTGCACTATAAATGTATCCGCAATATAACTTGATGCTGTAAACACCAGCTATCTTTGTAATACCAAAACAGGACAACAATTTTGCAAAATTACTATTTATTCAGTCAATATTATCATAAATGATTTAGCAAGTTGCAATAAGTTGCAATTTATGAATATTCCCTTAAAGAACTATCATCATTTTAATACTCAGCATAAGAGCACTACTTCTACGTGCAAATTGGTGGTTATCTTTCTTACCTTGTACAGCTAGGTATAATTCATTTCAGTACAATGCTACTTTTTGCTACGTTTTTTATTAGAATATTTTGCTCAAGAATTTTGCAAACAAAACTCACGCAAGTAGGTAGTGTATTCCCTGCATTGCACTTAACCTTCTATAGATATGCAGTACAGTTCTGTTTTGTTTGTGCTAAAAGGCACATCACGATATAATATTTTCAATTGTTTAGCAGTACCTTCTGTAAGCAAGTAACATCACCAGTCAGCAATGTAGCTTTACTATAGTAGTGATAAGTTAATACAAAGGTCTTGTCTTGCTGCAAGTAAAACTCTGTCAGTTACTGTGCGTTCAGATTAGATTTATGATTCATGCTTCATGTGCATTCAAAACTAACATGAATATTTAAACAAAAGTCTAGTGTATAGCCAGTTCACTTTAATAAAGTAAAAATAAACAGGCATTTCATAGTAGGCCTACAATTTTGTAGTAATCTGAATATCTGCGACGAAACATAAGCTTAACATTGCTCTTCCTTCGTCACACGGTTCTGGATAATAAGACATTACGAGGAAAGTGAAGAATAAATGTTTTACATTGTCCTGTGCCCTTCCTATCCAACCTCATAAGACGTTTCTCTGTTTACAATTATTTATCGTTACAGAGTAAGTATAATATTTGATTTTATCTCGTTTTACTTATTAACGGAATAAGGGTTCGATTACACGAATTCAGCTTTCAGACAGTTAAAAGAATCCAATAATAATTCATGCAAGTAGTAAGCCTTTATTCGGGATATTTGTTACTTGACCTGCATTCTTATTTGCATTTGTTGAATGTTGAACCGTTGAACCTTTCAATCCTAATAAATGTGCCACGTTCTTTAGTAGTAAATATTTATCTGATACTGACAGGCTGACAGGCATTGCACAGATTATAAGTATCAGTCAAATGAAAATGAGCAATGGGCTTTTCCGAGTAGTAACAATAATAGCGAAAGATATCATTTAAAATATGTCTTCAAATAAGAATTAAGGAGAAATACGGGATAATTAACGAAAGAATTACGAATATGTACATAAATGGAATAAAACTGCCTAATTTGTTTTTGCAATACCTCCTGACACAATAATAATATTTCAGAAATGGGTTTTCCTGCTTCAATTTATGAGACAAACTGTAATGTAAATTTTTTTACTGTCTTTCAGTTGTTTATAATCTTTGTGTCGCTTATGTAAGTAGTATAAGGAAAGTCTCACTCAATTCTACATCACATTTACATAGCTGTTTCATCAGTCTGCTATGATGTTGAATTATCTGTTAATAATTAGTAACTCGTCCTAAGATGGAAGGAGCAATTATTTTCCCATTACAGTCAAATTGAAATAGTCGTTCCGAAATACACGATAATTAAGTTACCTAGATAAATATAAGGGGAAGCATGAGTGGTAAAATTAGTAAATAAAAGTTTAAGCCCAAGTTGAAGTACATTGTGCGAGTGCCTGGCACAAAATACTGTATATCTGTAGTCTTTGATTTCCAGCAGATTTCAACGCAGTAGCTACCTCAACATTCTCAATGAACTGGCAATTACAAAAGAGTTTGATACAGATTTATAGATTGCCATTTACTCGCCCATTGTCGTCACTGAAAGGAAAACTAATTATTTTGTTTTCTCTTTTACAGGTAATTATCATGGAAATGTTTTGCCTGCGTATATAACTGAGCGTGTTGGATAAAATAGCACATGTCTTTTTTCCAAGCACATTTTTGCACAAGCACTTGCCCTTCAGTCGCCCATCCTCTGTATTAGATCTAGTCTAGACTTGCAAGATCCCATCTAATCTTCCTCTTAATGAATCCAGTGTCTTAAATGGTGCACCAGCAAACTACTCAACTCTATAAGCCAATTACACAGTAACTATTCTACTTGATTTACGTAAAAAAGAAGATATTGTATACGAGTATAGCAGTTAACACACACTATCAGATATACGCACCAATATTTTATCGTAGTAGCTACAAGTTTTATGATATGTCCCACAGCAAACCTCATTTTACCACATGCCGTTTATTTTACTAAGATAAAGAAGACCGATAGTTGTCAAGCAAGATTATATTTCGTCTTACACCGATTCCTACAACAGAAACATGGACTATCAAATTCCAACTCTGACGCAGGAAACATTCTTAAGTGATTCATTGTTGTGCTTGTGACTTCTTCAGTTACCCTTATAGATCGAGCTCGTCAGACCATTATGAGATTTCATGCTAAACTCAATTCATCTGACATCGGTTAGGGTAATAAATATCAATGAGATGTAATCAAGCAATTAATAATTCATTTGAGAATTGTGTTTTTGAGAAAGAAAAAAACTACTGAGATACTTCCCAAACTTTCGTCGCTGTTATAACAGAAGAAAAAAGCTTGCAGAATCAACAACCTCAATTTTGTGATATAAATAACTGTGTATCTAGCTTCCGGATAAAAACTGAAATGCAGAAAATTCGGGAAATTAGTGTGCTTTGTGCAATATACTTTGCAGTGATACCTGGTGAGTCTTCGTTTGCTGCCCCTCCAATACAATATCCTACGGATTCTTTGAGAAATGAACCAAATAGAAGTTCCAATCAGGAGGCAGTTGTTTTTGTGTATATTCCTCGGTAAGATATATTTTTGATACATATACCCGTAATGACGTAACAAGTAGTATTTACGGACAAAATATAACTTTCTACTCTATTTTCAGTAATTTTCCCAACAACAGTCAATCGCGGAGAAATTATCTCCTTGAGGTTCTAACAAAACTGTCCGATGCAGTACACAAATCCGCCGAAGTTGAAGAAGAACCAACACCTCTTGAGTCTGAAAATTTATTAAAGGATCGACTTGATATAAAAAGATATCGGCCATCACTAGAGATGGGTGAAGGTGAATCTATAAAGCCAGCTTTTGTTGGGTTTCCAAATAGCGAAGATATCGATAGAAATAGACGTAAGAGTAAGAACAGTAATTCAAAATTGAATATTTCAGAAGAAGGTGGGCCATTAACTTTTCAAGACCGACATAACCCAAATAACATTCTTCAGAAAGGTAGCTTGGTTCCTAATTCCCCGGATAAAAATCCTTCCTCTGGAACACCATCCAGTCCGGCGAGTACTACTCACACCGAGTCAAAAAGAAAAACCCCAGAAATTTCCACCTCCGATGTGATCGATACAAAAGATTTGACGTTTGATATCTTAAAAAACAGTCATTGGAGCAGTGACAACAATATAATATCGCCCTTTAGTGTATATAATTGCCTGGCATTACTCTTGTTAGGAGCTGATGGACAAACTTTTAATGTAAAATTAATATAAACTATCATTTTCCTAATATTTGACGGGCTACAGTCATAATCTTTATTCATACGTATTTTGTTCATAGGAATTGGCACTGAAAGTAAGGAAATCAGACCGAATCCAGTCTTCCGACACAGATAAACAGGACAGGTTCCATTCTTCTTTCCGTCGTTTGCTGTCGTACCTCAACACAAATTCTGGAAGTGATGTCTCACTCGAAATTGCTAATATTATGTTCACTGACGAAAAATATCCATTAAAGCAATCCTTCGTAAATGACGCAAAAGAATATTATGATGCTCCGGTAAATGCAATCGATTTCGCTACAAAAGGAGAGCAATTCAAAAACATCGCAAATGACTGGGTCAGCCAGAAAACCCATGTGAGAAGAAAAACACAATTATACTAGAAAATAGTATGCTTGTTTATTGATGAAAATTAATTGAAAATCGTATCCATTTCAGGGGGAAATCGAAAATATAATACAACATACTCCGTCCAGTACCACCAATTTTGTTTTTATCAACGCTGTCTACTTCAAAGGACAGTGGGAGACCCCATTTCCCATAAGTTTCACCCGGAAAAAGGAATTTTTTATTTCTCCTTCAGAATCAGTTCTTACTAAGCTAATGACAAACCATTTAAATGTTCCGTATATGGAAAACGAGAATTACCAAATGATTTCCTTACCGTACAAAGACAAGAAAACGGCTTTCTTCATAATGCTACCCAAAGAAGTCAATGGTGTGGAGGGATTAAAGGTGATTGCCACTGATTGTCTCACCAATTTAAATTATGTCCCCAAAAATCTAATAATAATAATTTTCAGAGTTTAGAGGCAAGCCTCAATTCCAAAATATTGTCTGAAAGTATCCGCTCCATGAAATCTCAAAGTGTTGCCGTGAAAATTCCAAAAATGAAAATCAGAACTGAAGGACAAATGGATGATATTTTAACAAGAATGGGCCTTTCCTCGATGTTCAGTCCGCAAAGCGCAAACTTTACGCGAATGTCAGAAAAAAGTAAGCATTTTCTCTAAAAAACAAAATGTGTGATATCGTAAATAAGGTTTTCAGTATATGAAACTTAATTCTATTACAGATGGATTGTATATTTCTTCAGTGTACCACCAAGCATGCATAGACTTAGACGAAAGTGGTACGGTAGCTTCTGCTGCAACTGCCGGAATTGGTGATCGAACAATTGATGAAATTCCTATAACTTTTATTGCAAATCGACCGTTTATATTTTTCATATACCACATTCGTGCTGAAACGACACTATTCTGGGGACGATTCATAAGACCACAAGTTAAAGAATAGTCATGCTTAGTTATGTGGCAAAAGCAAATACCTAACAGATGTAAGTATATCAAGTTTTTACTGTACAAATGGTTTCAAGATAAAGATCGTCGTAATGCAATATGTTATACCACCAATGCTAATAACCTACTATGAGGACTTTACTCTATAGATATGGAGTAATAATCAATACAAATACAATTTACAACTATTTAAACGTGTAAATGATTACTGTAAATTAAAGTTGACCAAATAATGGTTACGTAATTTTATTTAGCTATTATTATTAACTTTACCGAAACAACTCACCGAATAGCAGAGTAAATACTTTTGAACTATAACTATTTGAAAACGAATGATTAAACTAATAAACACAAATAGAAAGAAAATATAGGTAGATTATCTTGTTCAAAAAATGCATGGTATTGTAAAAGATGAAAGGAAAGCACAATATTACTGTAGTTGGCATGTTATGATTTAATCAGAACAGAATTGGTATTATTACACAGTCAAGTCACACTTAAGGAAGTAATAATATCATTGCGAGTGCAGGTGCTTTTTATAAAATCTGTCTTTGCATTTTAATACTCATTAATCTGAGTATTAAACCCGATTGTGGTTTTCTTAAGTTCATTTATCAGGCACTTCTACACTCATAGTTTGATTTGTTCCAAGTCTGCTAACATTAGCAATGGATTTGAACGTGAACTTTCTTCTTGGTTGACGTTTACTAGCTTTAGCACCCATGCGGGTAACTTTTGCCACTGTTTTAAATCCAAATTTTCTTTTGCTTTTATCGGCTCCCCCATTTTTCTACGAAACCCAAAACATATCAACAGTACACATTAAGAATCAGGGGTACGTATACCGATGATATCTACTATCATATTGGCTCTTAATTTTTTTGGTAAATTTCTATAACCGCAGATAATACTGGACGTAGGGCGAATTTAGAGATCAATCTTGTAACCCTTCATCCAGTATTCTCGGCGGTTATAGTACAAAAAAATGACATTTTGTATTTTCTTTTATTATGCTCATGTGTTTTAATTTCTTGTCAAAAATGCCATTAATGTTTAATCTCACCATTTCGTTAACCATGTGTTCAAAGATATCTTCGACATAAAATCCAGCACCAACCCACTGAAGTTCTCTTTCGACCTCCTAAGAAATCAATGACACTTGCAATTAGTAAAATCGAACCTTTGTAGCATAATATTACCTTTTCTTCATTGAAATTTTTTATTTTTACCGTGATTTTTAAGAAGCAATATCATAAATAAACCACCAACCAATCAAAATTTGTTACCTATGCAATGTACATGGCATGTATTAGTTACATGCGTGCATGAATTCAAAATTACATAGTCAATGTCCACATCAAGTACATAGTATAAGTTATGTTATGTTACTTTTACCTCTGAAGAGGTAGGAGCTACTTGACCTCTATTAAAAATTCTTCTCCATTTGTTTCTCATTCCTTTTGAAAGACCACCCATCCATTTTCTGAGGACATTGATGAGCCCCATTTCTCACTTACTCGTCAAGAATAGTAGTTCGTAAAGTTTGTTTTATCTGAAAAGCATTATTCAACACCAGATATCCTACCTGACCTAATATGGCACTTTGTACTTCCTTATCTCTGAACACACACCCAACATAATGGAGTCAACGAGTCGAGAGTAATACGAGTAATTTATCCCACATTTGACTGTAGTTATCCCGTAAACCTCGGTAAAGATTTGCAAAACTGGCTTAATGAACGATATTAAATTGAATATTACGGATGGTTAATTTTTATTGGACTGAGAAAAGCTTCACAGTTTCTCATGATTGTTATTTCACTAACCAAAACTGTCAAAATTTCTTAAAGAAATATTTTGGGATGAAAAAGCACTAAGAGAATTACAAGAACTATGTCATAAGAAATTATTGAACAAATTCTCTTCATGTTGCTAATTGTTAAATAAAACTTTCTGGGAAGAAATGCAATTTGCTTAGTGCTTTTTCTACCTGTGTACTTGGACAGAATTCTTCTGCATGTATGAACGTTATAGCAATATAATTTTGATCAGTCAATATGCGCCATGGTTGAAGAAAGTACATTGATTGCAATAGCTCGTAAAATTTTAGATTCGATTCCAGAAATACTTCACGTATATGGCTGGTTTATGCAGTCTATACGTCAACATTATCTATACCCGATACTACAGTAAGTACATAGAACATTTATTATGCTGAAGATGACTGTACCAATTATTTATTATGGTTCACTCGGTTTGCGGTTCATTGTATTGAAGTGCCTACAGTATGGGGAGAAATAAAATCCTTTTCATTTCTAACTCTTTGCCATTCTAGATTACCTACAGTACAGACAAGGTTGTCATAATAGATATACTTGCAATTAGTGGTGTGGGGACCTGAAATGTCTTGGCGATTTTTACATTAATCAATGCTACAGACTTTGACCTAGAGTAGTATGACTCTTGCACTATTAATACTGCAGTCCACGTTTCGTCCATTTCATATGCAATTTGATATTATCATGCTCCAGGTACCTCAGTCAGTATTAATAAAATTGATCTGATACATGCAAAGCTCAAGAAATTGAATCGGAGAGTAAGAACACATTATGCATCAGTAAGTTAACATTTTCAATTTTTCAGTGTATAAAATAAATAGTAGGGTAAAAGCAAAACTAGATTACTATCCACCATGACCACATAGAAATATAGTTGAATTGAATTTCTAAAACTATCATTTTCCTCGTCCTCTTATTACTAATTTAAAAATTTTCCTTTCGGCTTGTTTTCCCCAATAGATTTCCAAAACATTAATCCAATTTGACGATGATGGTCTATGTGAATGGAAGCATGTAACGATGGAAGGATATCAGAAAACTGGAAAGAAGAAAACCGTTTCATAGGACTAGGACTTTAAATAATGTCAAGTTTTTATATTTTTATATCTAGAGCCAAGTGGATTTGTTTGTGAATATGGATTCGTAATGCCCAAGTGGAATGGTATAAAAAGTTGAAAGCGATACTACCCAATACAATGTATGCTACATATTTATTTGAGTACTTATCATTATCAAATATAAACATTTCATATCGGAATGATCATTGCATCGTAGACGTCCACACATCAGCCAAAATTCATAACTATAATAGTACAATGTAGTGTAGGACAATAATTTAAGTATTAACGAAAACAATACAAATGCTGGATAAAAAGGATTCAAGAGGGCAGGTTTGTTTTATATTCAACTAAATTGATTACCTACTCCATTTTAAACATTTAACTACAACCATTATTAACAGATACACTTTACATTACATACTACCTATTAAATTGTTTACTTTCGCATGTACATTAACTCACATTCACAGATTTTGTCAGTTGTATGTAGTTTATTTTGTACTTGTACAATCCTTACAGCAAATAACAGATTATATACATCAGAGAGTCATCTATTACCGCAGTAAGGCCTTTTACCTGTTAATCAAGGTAATCGGTTTGAGTTTCTTTTTCAGTTCTATCTCTTCTTATCTTTCGGTCTTAAACATCTTTTAGATCGCAGTAATTTCAATCAACGAATAATGTCATTGCCAATAATAAATGGTAGATACCATTTGCAATCAATTACTACCATAAAGTTTGTACAAAAGTATTCCACTGCTACTACTGTGGGAATTTATAGATAAGTCTTTCGCAAACTCATTCACCGCTATTAGCTTCAAAAAGGCAATTCCTAAACTAGATGATTGTGCACTGCTAATGTTTTTACATATTCCTACATAACTACATAATGAGTCTTATTAAAAATATAACAAAGTTAAGTCTTGTTTGTTACAGATTTTGTAATTATTACACATTTTGCTCAATTTTAGCTCTGAGTTTGTCTAACTGTATTGCTCTTTCTCTTTGTTCACGTTTTTGAAGAATATTTCTGTTTTCCTCCATAGCATTCTTTTTGTGCGGAAGGGCATATTTAAGTTTGTGCCAAAACCACGGGTCGTTCCATTTTAGATAGGTGTTCATTTTCATGTACAGACGAAGATCCTCGTCTTTAATA
>JABASH010001100.1:0-29504 GCA_019776445.1 Tomocerus maximus
GCTAAATATTAACCGGGTAACATATTTTCTTGGTTGGATGTCGACGGAGCTACCTTCGCTGACATTTACGCAAACTGTAAGTAATGTTCCTTAGTCGTCGGCTACATTTCAGCATGACTGCTGGGCCCCGTCAAAACTGATCTACTATAGTTGGCCGGGCCCTGGTATAGAATACACATTCGTTCATACTGCTAGTGTATTTAGATTTTTATGTTTTAGGAATATTTTGTGTGGTTTTTGCTTATCACTAGAATCATGTTTTGTTGTGGTAATAGATTCAACCTTCGCACCTTACCATTGTATTATAATATTGTTTTCTGTATCATTTATTGCAATTTAGTCTCATTTTATTTATTTCGCTTTAAAATTACAGAAAGATTGTATTGTTACATAATACTTAAGTATATGTAGAAAGGAAATTTCGAAGTTCAAATCGAATACCAACCTAATAAAATAACTCCTTTGTATTTTTATCGGTAAGTTGGTCATGTTATTTCGGTACTCTTAAAACAGAGACGTAGCTGACTGTTTAGTATTTCGGGATATGTCAATATGTCACGTTCAATTTTCTCATGCTAAATAACTTCATATGCACACTTGGACCATAATTCTAATCAAGGCATAAGCGTGAACAAATTCGGCGCGGTGAAAGTTTCGTATGGAGTTAAATAAATGTTGCAAAATGTAATAGCTCATAGATTTTATCTGATAATTATGGCCGGATAAGCTAGATAAGTATGGCTACAGTTAGTATTCAGAAGAGCAGATTGTTTTTAGCCTTTAGGTCATAATAACTCAATAACATATATTTTCTTTTCTTACGCTTACTCTATATAAAACTTTCACCAGCACTTTCACCGGAATGTTAATCAATTCAAATTAATTTCTAGAGCAAGATCAGCAGGATTTACTGACGCAAAAATTTTAAGGCGGAAAACAATACGACTTAACAACATAACAGTAAGACTAAAGAATTTCCAAATCATGCTCAACATTATTAATTTTAAATTCAACTAATGGTAAGAATTGAAACAAAGCAAAATGGGGTATACATAAATTTTCATTGGCCAAATTATGAGACAATGTCAGCCAACTAGGAGGTATAAATGCTTTCATCCTTCGCACAAACCTAGTTTCGCCAGTACTTTCACCAGAAATTTTACTAACGCGCTTGGGGATATTGAGATGGTAAAAATTGATGAAAAAGTCACCATGAATTAAAATACAGGGTAAAATGTTTTTCTTTTGCTTGTTTTACATTTACATGTCGTCTTTAGGCAACATATTATTACTACTTACTGCGAGCTAAGCTACAAAACAAGCATCTCTAAAACAATCTTAGCTTTTAGTTTTCATAGTACCATACACTTGGAAATCTCCTTATGGCTTCTGCTGATGAAAAGAGAAAATTTCTTTTACATATGGCGAAGGGCTGCATGAAAGGTTTCGTGTAGTTCGCCCCCAGCTCATCTGCATATTTTTTTATTTCCTCTTAGACGGACTTATCCCAGCAGTGAAAGTAACTTTAATTACACTGACTCGCTATTAAACATACTAAAATAAAGATCCCAAAAAATATTACACTTATGAACGGCATAAAAATTGTCAATTAAATAAGTTTAGCCTTTGGCCCTTGTATTCTCTGTAGAGCAAAAACTCATTTTTACTTTTTACTAATTTTTATCAATTTATGATATCCTAATTTATATATACAATTAAAAATATACAAGTGCATCATTATTATAATTTCTATACTAAATTGCACTATTAAATTTATAAATGGCTAGAATTCACACTTTTGGTTTGGCACTTTCATTGCCTTTTTCCCACGGTCTTGGTCCTCTTTTATTTTCCCAATTATAAATATCAATATCCTTTATTTTCTCAAACTCTGTATGTAAAGTCACTTCTTCTGGTTTTTTCATTGTAAACCCCATCTCCTTTGCTTCTTCAGGTGTTATCCTCTTCTGCCTACTGTATTCATACCTAGGAATCACCAAAAATCTACATTATAACTGCGAAATGTGTATTTTTTCATTATTTTAAACTGTATTATAGAGGATAATTAACAGGATATATATGTATTTTTATATTAAATATAAGTGAATTATTACACTCACTTACCGGATATTTGAAAAGAAACTTAAGGCATACGCGCCCCCGAAAATTAGAGCAAAATACGGGGCTGCAAACTTCAGCAACTTAATGTGCCTTGAGGACATGACTGGATCACTGGACAGTACTGCTTAGAAGAGTTAGAAGTTGAAGTACTAACCAAATAATATGTGACATTGGAAGCAAATAGACATCTATAGACAATAATATTATATCATCTTCATGTCAATAAGTCTTAAAAATAAACAGCTGAACATTGTCTAATTATGTGGCTGAACCGGAGGAATTCTGTATTGCTTAGGTTTAAACGAAAGATTACTCCACCTACCTGACCATGTGATAATGGAACACACAAGGTTATCTGCTGACTCTAGTCTTGTTTCGCAAAAAACGGCAAATTATATCAATTAACTGGTTTTTATAAATTGTAATTGTAAATATTTTACAAGCGTTTTATGAGTTCATGATTTAATTTTGATTTATTTACAATTTATATTTTATAGTTCATATTATCACCAGCTTCATTCTACACAACATAGCATCATTATCATCTCATCACAGCAATATCACCAACCATATTAAATGCAGTGTAAAGATCAGGATTCTCAAATTAAATGGTTAAAAATTATATCGAAAATTAGTTTTGATTTTTCACAATGCGACTATATTTTTAATTATAATAAAATCATATAATATTTAGAAATTCGTCCCAATACAAACAATATGATCCTATTGTCGTGCTGTAGTGGTAGTAATTAGTAGTAAACATAATCTTATCAATCAATAAATGTCCAAATGTGGAAAGATCTATATCAAAGAGAAGCAATATTCTCCGAACTTTCTCTTTCGAAGCAAAACTTTCTGTTTCGTTTCTGCTGACTCTATATAAAGTTTTCACCGACTTATCACCAGCATCTTTACCAACACGATTGTTTTTTTGGCGTGGTAAATTAACGTACATCAAGTGAGTGGTGGGAAAGAGAAAAAGTGTATTCGGGAAATATAATATCCTCTTTGCATTGTTATGTATAATATATTATATTAATTCCTACACTTTACATTTAACATTAGATTAAACACTGGTTACTGGCAATACATCGTAATCACACTTTTTAATGTTTACTGTATTTATTCCGGCTGGGCAGACGATCAAGACTAGGACCATGTGGTTTATAACATCTGTATTTTTCTAAGTTTATGTCAGTCAGTATAATCAACTGATGATTTTTGTTAGGCACATTGAGACATCCATTCGCTAATTAGGACATTCATTAACTTCACGTTCACATAATTACACAAATCATACACAGATTAGATGTACTAGCTTTTAGTAATTAATGAGTATATAGATAGGTAGATACAAGAATACCTTGTAGAGAGTATATACACAAACAGACTTAAAACTAAAAATTACCTCTATGCTTAATGATAAAAAGAACCTATAATCGTAAAACAGTATAGATAATAGATATACACTGTTTTCTCAAAAATGATTAATTTCAGATTTACAATTTTTTATGGTTTCATAAATTTTTGATTTCAAAAAGTATAAGTTAAGGTAAGCCACCAACAATGGATGTCCGTCAGTATGAGCCCAAGCCCAACACTTTAACTTTGTTATTATAAAAATAAGATTAAGGTGAAAAAAACTTAGAAGAAGTGACATGAATGCTACTAAAACAGTATAATAATGCTTATTACTTTGCAATGCTAACTTTTCTTAGTTGATTGCTCCACACACCTTGTGAGACGTCAGAGCACAATGGAACAAAAATTTCATTACTTCACTATTCATTACTAATTAAAATGTATTATAACAATTTTTCATCAAAATATTTCTTGGTCAGATCGAACTTGGACTTGGACGACACTGCGTTTATTTATATCTGATTTCTTAGAGAGATAGAGATGTACAATGGCGATAGAAACGTTATACCATTATATTTAATTAGCACCTTTCAAAGTTTTTCACTCGTCTTGAATTGCAACTATACCATTAGAGGGAATATTTGCATTACATAAAGACGGAAGCTCATTATTACAAATTGCTCCATTAGCTCGGAATCTTAGAACAACAAACTTCAGCTTGTAATTATTTTGAGCTAAAGGATCTTTCACTAAGCCGAACATCTGCTCAAAAACTCCTATCACTGCAGAGTTTTTGTGAACCGATCCAGCAACTACAACTTGAGCTAATCCATGAGGGTTAACTTTCCCCCGTACACCATTATCAATATTCGGGTTAAAAAATAGTCCTTCAACTTGGATTAAATTTCGCATCTGCTCGCAACATTGAGTTCCATCACATAAAATTTCTTTACACACTGGATTTGAACCGGCATTTATAATTTCCATTCTTAAATTGCTTTCTGGCCAAAAATGTGAGTCAACGAAGTCTTCTAATTTGTTCCATTTCTCGAAAAACCAAGTTGTGAATTTTAGTGCCAGTTCTTGACCTGCAAGTGCCTCTTGTTTCAGTAGTTCTTGGTTGATATTGTATTCCACGTCCATAGTAGTGTCTTCTTGACTAGGATTTGATGACCATTGTTCTGCATGTGGGTTAGGACTATTTGATGGAGTTCGGGCGGCTCGAATGACATTGGAACTGCCCAACACACTTTCTGCAAAATTGGCTGCAATTGTACCCTCCGGACTCACTTCATCAGACTATTTAATTAATATAATCATAATCATTATTGTGAGTCATTATGATACTACTCGAATCATTAATTTATTAATATGCATGACTGATAATATTAGGTAATAAGTTATTGTTTTAACTATGACCATAGCCAATTAAATATAGTATAGATAAGAACAGATTGTATACCACATTAAATATAATAAAAATATACATGTAATATACTTTATTTAAAATTTGCATTACATTTGATGTGCCATCTAGAAACTGGTAGCCTTGAACGTTGTCGTGACCCCATTTAGTCAGGCATACACGACACAGGGTTGTTTTGTCAGTGGGCAATCTAAATTCTACATTTTCATGATGAAGATACGCAACCAATGTATCCTTCCTTACTCTTCTTCGATTTAGAACAGATACGGCGTCCGAGTATCTTAAGATTGTTGAAATTGCGTCTAAAAACGAGATTATTAATAAGTGCTTTTTTTGACTTTATGATGATTCAAGATATATGTCTTTCTTGTACATAATAATTTTATAATTAGAATACATTATAAGAATTTGGGTTTAGTATGGGTACCTTCTTTGTTGGAAGCGTAAATCAATCCTCCGGTAGTCGTTTTTAAAATTGCTAGTACATCATCTTCTGGTAGCCAACACAAAAATCCTCTTAAGCCCTCCAGGACATTTACATTTGGGTTCGATATTTTTGATGAAGACATATTTTTATCCAGATAGTTACGTTAATTCTTATTCTGGCATTCTTATATCATTATATTATAAAAACTGACATTAGTAGAAGGCGAGCAGCAGGGAAGGTGAACGACTTGACACACAAACGCGAAACTGTACAATATTTAATTGGCATAAATAAAACTGAAAATACCTACTATAAATTATTAATAATGTAAATTATTAGCCATACAATAAATTGCAATATTTAACAGCAAAGCAAAAGTACGCTAATAAGCTAATAAATATTGAATATAACTGACTCTTATGAATTATGTCCCATTCAAATTATGACCAAATTTATATGGTATTAATTAGTTAAACATGGTTATACATGGTTATACCCACCTGGTGGTTTTATTTAATTACAATTAGATTAGGAACCGGAACCCCTGCATCCGACGACAGTTGAATGAATTATATGATCACAGACATCGGAAATTAGTGCACCGAGAAAGAATCATGACACATCGATCGTTGGTTACGACGATTTCGAAAGAGACTTCTTTGACAGAAAAATATTTATCAATTTTCATGAATGAGATTGTACGATAACTACTCCGACAGTTTTGAGTTTGACACTCGCGCTAAGCCATTTCGCAGGGTGCAAACTGTGCAGAAATTGGAAGTTATCCGACCCCAAACTAAAACTTCTCCGATTTGAGCTTACAATTACCTAAAATTTGAATCTTTCGAAATAGTTCTTCTTCGTCGATTGCTATGCACATTACGCACACATTTTTTGCATAGTATTATTCTCCTAAACGAAAGGTGTGATCAATAGTTGAGCTTTCAGATGCCTTTTATATCAGATTTCGGGTACTAAAGATGGAAGGCTTAGGATCGACTTTCTGTTTCTGCGTATCCTGTTATGTACAGGGTCTCTAGGAAAGAACTAGGACTTTTGACTTTCGCCCTTTCAGATCAGAGTATGCTATTGCAACAATACAAACATTTTAAAGTTCGTGCATTTCTTAGTCAGATTTAGAATTTTCAGCATCATTAATGAGAGCATTCAATTCCGAGAATGAGAGCATTCACATCACACTGATGTTAAAAGACGAACCCACGAAATCAGGATTTGCCAAAATATCAACGACTTTAAAATCCAAGATTAGGCGGGGCAAATTTTTGGTTTGGTTTTTCCGAAACTACCGAATTGTTGACATTCACTTGTTGCTTATGCAGGTACTTCTATAAGCTAGGTACACATTTGAGTGAAATGAAATAATTTTCACGGGAAATTTTTTCATGTGAAATGTTGGCGAAATGAAATGCTAAAGTGAGATGAAATGATGGTTTTCAATTCACTTTCACGGCAGTTCATTTCATGCAGTATACATTTGATTTCAGGTGAAAAATATAGGATACACAATAGTAATTTTTATTTACATATTATAATAACCTACAATACCTACAACTTTTTAAATGATACGGCAATGAATTCGGAATGAAATAAGATTTTCTTTATTATGAGAAGATTTCAATTTATCGCAAATTCATTCATATTAAATAAATATTCCAATTCCAATAACGATGAAAGAAAGTAGCAGTTGATGATAGTATTTGAATTTGAATCAGACATCATAGTTGCCTTATGTCACATTTTCGGTGTATCTGATCTTTTTAATTGATATGATAATGATATACAGGTCAATGATATCAAAATATCAAAATAAATAACAATTTTGGAATTAGTAGTGACTAAAAAAACTTGTATCTTGACGCCAATTACGTAAACGCGACAATTACATGAGCGATTAAATACTGCGCACTCGATTTCACGGTGAAAGAAGGGGTCTCTTTTTCACGCGTGAAAAAAGGGCATTTTTCGCTGTGAACAGATTTCACTCTCATTTTCGCTGTGAAAAGCAGCTTTGTGTGTACTGAGAATGTGAAAAAGTCGTGAAATGAAAAAAAGTTCATTTCACGACGTTTTCACGCAAATGTGTACTTTAGCTAGTGTTCAAAATCCCAAATCTGACAGAGATGCATTAAGATACTCTGCTAGAAATATTACGGGTGAAACTCCTTTCCTAGACACCCTGTATAATAAAATGATACATGCTGCACTGCACGCAGCAGAAAGAGAGGGCTTGATGGTGTTAGCATTGACTGTTTTATGTTGTGTTTGTTTATCCTAAAGTGGCGGGTCGATTGGTAAAATCCAGGTATTGAAAATGTATTTCGGATTTTAATTTTTTAATAGTTTTTAATAAAAATTGACTTAAAATAATAAATGATTATGCTGAACATGATTGTGTAATATCTCTCTTTTTCAGGTGTAATAGAAAATTATTAGTCCTCCTGGGTCAAGTCCCAGTTAACAAAGACCAACGAGTCATAAAATTGGAATAAAGTCAGCAGTGCAGAAATATTGGTCATAATTTTCCCATACCAATAAAATGACGTCGCCGAAAGGTCAAAAAGAAGGTATGCCACTACACTAATTCAATATATTTGTGCTCTGATTTAGGAAAAAAATAAAAAATCATTTATTGATGCGTATTTTATTAATATTTTAAAAATTTGCCCTCTGCCTTTAGAACAAGGTTTGGAATCGGAAACGATCTGTAAATCCAGTATAAATGATAAATTGATGACTATTATACACACACAGTATGAGTCCACCAAACTAAATGGTCGGGCTTTCACTTACCTTAAGCCTCCCCATAAAACTTTCACATTCAGTGCAGGTGTCACATAATTGGTGAGTGTTAAGGATGATCAAGAAGAAAGTGAAAATAAAAAATATTGAGGTAGATTTTTATGAGTTTCTACAAATGAAAGCTGTGTCAACATAAGGAGAGAGAAAGTCCTATTTATACTATATTGTGTGTAATGAAACGGATTTCTTTCACTTTTAGTTTTAGACCCGATACATAGGTATAAAGTAAAAGAGTTCCATTGTAAGGTTTTAGACATGCATATTCCTCATGACATGTCCATTAAAAGTGGTAGTAGGTACATGTAGCAATAAGTTACCAAAAATAGATTTTATTGACTTACGATGACTACTTTCACTACTACCTCGAAAGGTTATACAAATATTCAGCATACGACTAAGCACACTAAGCAGTTAGAATAAATAATACAGATGAAGTTAAAATAATGCCGTATTTTTTACAATTTTCAACATTATTACCCTAGTACTGATATGAATAATAATGCACAAAAATGTTTAGTGTGTGTACTCAGTGTAGAGAGCAAAACTAGTTTTTAAAACATTGTTTTTTTTATCTTGCAATTTTAGCTCCCCTGTTTGCAGACCAGGAAAGGGTGTTATGCTTTCACGGACCCTTAATATACGAAGGAAAAGTTCTGAAGACTGACTACAAAGAAAAGGAATACATGTACTTTGTTCACTACGCTGGATGGAATAAAAGGTGTGTAGTTCAACATTTCTCGCTTCTATTTTACCGGATTGAATGAATGTGGCATGTAAACTAACTTTCTCTGTATTAAATAATTGTTATTTCTTAGTTCAGTTCTGTTTCCTCTAACAATTAATTGTGAAGTAAACACATTATGATTTTTATTACAGCTGGGATGAGTGGGTTCCGGAGAAGAGAGTCCTAAAATACAGTGAAACCAATCTAGAAAGGCAAAAAGAATTAAAACAAGCGCATGAAGATAATATGTAAGTCAATGAATTTGTTGCTCCAATAACTGCCAATCAAATATAAATCCGATTTGGCTGCCAATGTGCGAATTGCAGCTACTAGTACTAGTAAAATAGGATAGATTTTGAAGTTTGCAGTAAATTTATCAGGGGACACATATCATCGGATTGTATCTGCTGGATTTGTCCGGTTGTTGGTTGTTTTAATTGTCATACAATATCTAATTGTGTCGACCTTAGCCTTTTGGTCAAGTCAAACTTTCGAAGTTTTCGTCGAAAAGTGGCTTGCTTATTTGAACAAGGCAGTTAAAACATGAAAATTGTAGTTTAGTAAAAATTCAAGAAAGATTCACAGTTCGAAATATATACCTAACTATAATGACAATCGGTCGAGTAAGACTTGTTGAGGAAACTAATTATACGACATGTTGGCGTCAGACCGGGAGGTCCGTCAAACTGGGTTATACTCGCCCAGTCAGACTAGGCATACAAGGCGATCTTTCGTATTGCATTGTAATTACTAAACGACTGCGATAATGTTTAACTTAGCTAAAACAGATATATTGATAGTCGAGGTCAGGAAATGTAATACAGTTTGAATTTGAACTTTGATTAGTAAGAAATCCAAGCATTTCATTTTCCTTGCTAATTCGTATACCTTAGCAGTAGAATAATATTTAAACCACCCATAGTGCTAAACCACCTATAAACCACTCATAGTGCTAAACAACCTATAAACCACTCATAGTGCTAAACCATCTATAAACCACTCATAGTGCTAAACCACCTATAAACCACTCATAGTGCTAAACGTTTGCAAAGAAATAATTTTGTAAAATGATTGAAAAATATGTTTTAAGTTTATATATGTCTAACTTATTTTTTATTTTATAGAAGAACCCAAAAAAATAAATTGCCCGGAAAGCAATTAGTATTAGGAGCTAAGAAGAGGTCCCTTGGGAGTGACACAAGTAGTGGCAATCTGTCTACTACTGATTCTCGATCTTCAACACCAATTATGGATCAGAAAGGTCCTAAGGTGAAAAGTGGCAGTGTTAAATCAGAATCTATTGATGGAGACACTCCAAAAAAACGCAAACGCAGTGAATATGTCGAACCTGTAAGACATTGAAATATTAATTGTAAAATATTAAGGTTGGTGTAAAAGTACATTCGTTTACCTGGGTTTTCCTACTCTACATCTGTACGCAAAACTCGAGTAAAACCAAACCGAATTTGAAAATGTCAACTGATAATTAAAGCACGGAACTATACCTCGGACACAAGGGTCTTAGATTTTGAAAATCTGTCTTGGTCGCCAAGATATAGGCCCGGACATTTTCGCGCCATGAAAAATGTGATGCCGGGAAAGCCTTACTCGAGTTATGCGTACAGATGTAGTGTACGAAAACCCAGGTAAACGAACGTACTTACAGTTACACCAACCTTAATTAAATAGTATAAATCGATGTAGAATCGTGTGTTTGATTTACATTATGTATTAAAAGGAAAGACAATATACTGTCAAGCAAGAAATTCATATCATGCTACCAGAACAACTTAAAATATTTCTTGTCGATGATTGGGATAACATCACACGTCAGAAACGGGTAATTTATTTATTAGTAATAGCGATAGTAAATATAGGTAAATTGTCATCTATGGCCTACTAATACTATAAAAGCGTACATTTCTATTTTACCACCTAACTGACCTAACTACATACCATATTTTCCATCATTACAGCTAGTAAAAATTCCAGTTCGGCACACCGTAAAAACTATCTTAGATGATTATTTAAAAACACGAAAGAAAAACGATGTCCATGCTATCGAGCTGTGTGGAGGAATAAAAGAATATTTTGACGCAATGTTGGGATCACAACTTCTATATAAATTTGAAAGGCAGCAGTATTTAGACGTAAATGATTAATTTTAAATTTTTTTATATTCTTTTTAAGAGCAAAACATGAGTACAAAATGTTTGTATCTTAGATTTTAAAAACCCAAGACAGTGAAGGCGACTCTCTAATGTCATGTGTCTATGGATCTGCCCACCTTCTTCGATTTTTTAGTATGTGTATAATTTTTTGCTTTTTGAAATTAATATTTTTTGGCTTACTAATGGTTTTTTTGCCTTAGCTAAACTGGGTCCTTGTTTATCTTACACTACACTGGATGTTGAAGCTGTAGAAGTTTTGAAGAAGTGTATAGAAGAATTTTTAAAGTAATAACAACAAACATTTTTTATCGATATGTGTTATTCAAATCAACCAATGCTAATTTATGTTGACATTCTGTTTTACTGAAACAGGTTTTTACTCAAAAACTACAATACTTACTTTTCTGTAGAAGATTATGGTGTCTCTCCTCCTGAGTATCAGCGGAAAGTGCCTTCTTAAGTTATTGTTTTTACATTTTTCTCCTTATCCATTATTATAATTGTAGATTTAGTTTCATTGTTTTATTTAAATGCACGTTTGTATCTACGTATAAAGACATGATACTAATTATGATAATAAAATAAGCCTTGCTTAATATATCTCATTTTTAAACCTGTATTATGTAATTTCCCTGAGGCAAAGAATTAAATTGCGACAGAGCAGGCAACATAATACTTAGTATAATGATATTATATTAACATCCTCATCTTTTCCTCGCAAATTGAAAACGGAACTGTGTGAAAGGAAAAGAGAGTGGGTCATATCAAGAGAGAGACTTTTTCGTAGCCTGAAAATAGCAGAAAAGCAAAACCAGAACAAGTAAATTTGGCAGGGTGTCTCGGAAGTATTGGTTGTACTTTTTACAGCATAACTATACCTATGCCTCAGTATACCTTTTATTCGAACTTAAATAGAGGCGGATAGTATGCACACTTGTACTATAAATATCTGTACTGAAGCCTACCATGATGCTACTTATCTCTGTATCTTCTAATGTTAGTCCGTAGACTGCTAAATAGAAATGTATCGTTGTACGAATATACTACGTGTAATGTAATTATTTATAAAACAGAAGAAGAAAAGCAACACTCAGACAACTATATGATGCAGATTGATTTTATTAGGGTTTACTTACATGTATACGACGAACTTATTTATGTATGTGTGTAATGTATATATTTCATTATATATGTATGTGTGTAATGTATATATTTCATTATATATGTATGCCTGGCAAATATATTATTGGTAGTGAACATGTGTAATTGCTTGACTTTCTCATTTCCGTTCGTCTTACAAATTCACGCATTTTCATTGCCTATAATAGTATGAGAAATAAAATCTGTAGCTAATGCAATGCATTTTTATATTGATACATATACTTATATTAAGCCCACATTCCACATTATTGCCTTTACGAACTGCAAAATGTCTTGTGATTTGGGCAAACATATATTATAATATAGGTAAGCAATGCACAAGTCTCAGCACTCAGCAGTCCCACGGTATAGAGTATATCGCACGCATTTTAGGCAGATAGATTCATCAAGAATTTTGAGTTGAGATTCGTAATAAGGCTCAAAGTTTATGTACTTATTAAAAAAAATACATATGAAACCAATAATATTGTTAATTTTGGTTGTAATGACGCAATAATTGAAATATTTACTATTTGTGTCTACCAGCCATTTGTAGCGCAAACCACAAAGTAAAGGAAGGAAAGCGTCTTGTCTTCTAAGCAGTCCTAGTACATTTGCATTTTAATAAAAATTGATTTGGTGTGTTCATTCCGTTCCGTCGCAAACAGTGTAGCTAAATGGGGTTCATTTAGTGTACTTTTAAAATAAGTTGATGAACTTATGAAGTTATTTGTGTAAGTAGCAGTGTCTGTAATAGTATATTATGCGATCACCGGTGGTAGTGGTAGGTAGCACATAAATCATAAGGACCGTACGTATGCATTCAAATTCAAGATCTGTTAACTTCTACTATTGCTATTGTACTATTTATGGAGATAGTTCATATCGGAATAAAGACAGTAAAGTGTATCAGAAATGTTTCAGGGAATGAGTGAATGCGGTTACTTAATCACAAACACATGTGTAAGATTGTTGACTTGTTGCATTGCGTTACAATGCATAAATGTAACTTGATATCCCCTAGGAATGAAAATGATCTCTTTTTAATATTAGTATTACAGAGGAAATGATAACGATGCGATGAATCGTTCTTTATACAATTTCAAATATCACACTACATGGTATTAGGTCCTCGGATTGTTTTTGCCACTACTTTTTACAATTCGCTGTTGAAGTGTAAAGAGATATTATCTCTGACTGTAGATACAATATTCGTATTTTGGGATGCGTCTCTCCGGTTCGATTTCATACCGGTACCGGTAAATATAGTAGTTTATTCTTGTCTTCGTGTTGGCGTTCCGAAGTGCATGCAGAAAAAAATTGTGGATATAACGGGGGTTTCAGTCTTTATTGTAATATTCAGAATTCGGATGCTTATCATGGCTCCCCTTTCACGTTCTATTCCTTGTCGTGTTTTTACGAAAATCTTCAGCCATGATCTTCTATTTGGTACATGTGCATCTTCCTGATTCACAAGCGGACTAATTAATTACTCAACCTAAGACGAATTAACCATACACTTAATATTGAGTACTGAGATGTAATTAATACTTATAATAACAAATTCATTTCTGCAACAATGTCAGTTAAAATGACTTCATTTGTATTTTTTCTAGCCTAGTATAAGGTTTAGTTTACCCTTCTCGTTAACAATTTATTCATATTACAATAACCTTTACGTGGTATATACGAGAAACTTGGTATTATTATATTACACCACATATGAAGCTTCCACATGTACATATATGATGTAAAAATCCATGGGTAAGCATAACCAAACAAGCCAAGCCATGCGAACATAATAACGAAACCAAACTTCTACAGATAATAAAGACCAAGACGTTCTTTAAGAATATGGTTTCTCGGAATGAGTCATAGTCCTAGAGCATCGGTGTTGTGCCAAAAAAATAATCATTATTGTAAACTCAAACCAAAACAAAATTCACATAATGTACCCGTGTTTACATAACACAGTACACACACAACAAAAGTCACATTATATATTATTAAAAAGTGAAAGGCTTATGTTTTCTTTTGTTTACCTTCATCTCTAACCTAGATCAGTTATAATATAGAGAGTAGAACGGAGGAAGCCATTCAAATATTAGAACATTGCTGAAACTTCGAAGGCTACTGATGTACATATTACACCTGTATATTTATAGATGAAAAATTAAAACATGTATTTATTACATTAAGTACAATTAGAATTATGTACCATTCATTCCTTGCCAACTCATGGCCCAAAGCTTATTATTAATTTCAAAATTGTACAAACTATATCGGCACAAAATGAAAAGGTTTCAAACGTTAAGTATAGCGTTGTAAATGCTAAATATTTCAATCAATGCATGGAAAAATTGTAGCATTATTGTTATTATTTTCATGTTCTATTCATCAAATAGGAATTGCATTCCAACAATTAAAGCTGCTCGAAATGGCTCGAAAAAGTTCTGATTCTTAATTGTTATGAGACTGAACTTCAGATCAGATTTGCTCTTAGTATGGTGAGTTAATTCATTTACGCATATGGAACTATACAAATTCTGAACTACTACATACTACATAAACGTATCTTTACTAGACCACAGTAAGAGTAACGAGAATTAAAGAATGGAGTAAATTGAGGTTAGACTATAGTAAATACGGTTTACGGCAGACATCGTAATCCCATCCCAATAGGCTAATCTATAGTGATTCATATTATACATTATGCCTATCATGCACGATGCAAGTAAGCATGAAAGTAGCTTCAAATGAATTGCATGTAACACGTTCTGAGTATTGTAATGTTCACACTACGGAAAGGATGATTTGGTACTGAGAAGTAGTATTGGGAATAATATTGGTTTCGTTTGGTACAGGTTTTTCTAAAGATTGTCTGAAACAATGATCTTTACCCTCGAGATCTATCTAGAAGAGTAGGTTTTCTTCATTACTTCATTTCTAGGTATTATACAGAGGCAAATAAAATATCAGGTAGCAAAACTGAGGAGACTAAACCCAAATTGCACAAATATTTTGTTCCCAATAGGTACAGACATGATAATTAGAAAAGATAGACGCATAAATGTTAAACTCGAAACTATTTAATATAAACTGTACTGAAGGAGAAATCCTTAAGACAGGAATTTTGCTGAGATGGGGATATTGATCCTACATATTATAGGTTGGTATCTTTAAGTGCAGGCAGAGTAGTGCCGATAAGTTTGCATTAGTCATACGGTGTGAGTGGTCTGATCAAAGTTGAAATGGCAAGCAAATAATGTATGTAACGAAGCAGAGCTACTACATAATATCTCAGAATACCGTTCAACCTTATACTACTTTAAAATTATCATTAAATAGTTATTTACAAAAGTTTAGTCTACTTAGTTCACTATGGTTAGGTTATGTACACATAAATGTGTCGGTATGTCTGCCTGCATCATGGGCCTATGTGTGTGTAGGGAGATACAAAATATGTGGGACTAGGAGGACGAGTACAGGGTACAGTACAGTGAAGAGTACATTAGTAAGTACCTACTGTCTTTATACGCTCTCATCAGAGTCTCATAGTCTCATTCTCATTATATTTGTACAACGTTCTTTTGGTGGAGGAGATTGCTTTGGTTTGGTACGTCTCAAACCCCCTGGCTTCCTTTTCTGGCTGAGTTCCCTCTTTATTTTGGATTGACTTTCCTATTCCTTTCTAAGTTTAACCATCTCGGATTTTCTCTTCGTCAGTTGCAACAAGTCAGTTCTCAGGCTTGTCGTCTCCGGAACCCTGTCAAGTCGCTCTTCTCCCTAACCCATTTTATTCAGGTGCTTTTATACTACATTTATATACTATATGCATAATACAAAAGGCTAAATATTTACAAAGTACAATTAACTTTATACCTTTCATAATTACACGCAGTGTCGCATGTTTCGTAAAAAATCAATTAATTTGATAGAGAGCACATTACATTTAATTTACATAGAATTTACATAAAAAATCTTGTGCGAATTTCATTTTCTTTGCTCGTTTGTCGTGAGTCATACAAAATTTAAACCGGACAGAATGTGGGCTACGATTCTTCACGCTTTCTCACCATTTTTATTTCGGCTTCTTTGTTTCTTGAGTTTTGATCAGCCTATATCGACATTGTTGTAGATAGAAAGTGATTTTCCTTTCCGCTAAGAAAATTCAAAGAAAGGAAAATGTGATTTGTTTTCGGGTTCATATCACACCATGGAGTTGTTTGTAGATGGTAGAAAAGTGAAAACATCCGTGGTACAGTACAGGTGAATTAATTGCTATTAATTTTTGTTGTTCCAATAGTTTTTCCGAGTGAGGTAAGACAACAAAACAAAAGCCGCAATGGACGCCATCAAGAAGAAGATGCAAGCGATGAAGCTTGAGAAGGACAATGCCATGGATCGGGCAGACACCTGCGAACAACAGGCCCGTGATGCTAACACCCGTGCAGACAAAACTGAAGAGGAGGTCAGAAATTTGCAAAAGAAGATCCAGCAAATTGAGAATGAGCTTGACACATGCCAGGAAAATCTTTTGCAAGCCAATTCCAAGCTTGAGGAGAAAGAAAAAGCCCTTCAAAACGTGAGTTGATGAATTTATTTTTACTAGATCTACAATAATGGATGCTAATTGCACCTCCTTAGATTATAGGTATAGCTCAATTTTCATTTTACAATCAATTGCATTCATTTTACTTTAGTCAAATACCAACAATTTGTTGGCACTAATAGGGTTAAGATGCTTTTATGTATCTCCTTTCATTCCAACCTTTAAAATCATAGGATTAATGGAGTAAAGAATCTTACACAACTCCCTGAAACTTTATTGTTTCTTTGCATTGCATACAATCATGTTCATTAAAAGGAGTAATTAGTCTGGTCTATATTTAAATGACTATAGACTATGAATACGTCTGCGAATGTACATAACCGTAATTTTTGTGTTGTCAGCAGAGGTTTTAATTTAATGGAGCAAATACATTAATGATCACAATCACTATACAGATATTGTAGATAACAAGACAAATAAAATTGTTTACTTGTCTCCTCCTCTCATATGCTTCTTTAAAAGGTGAAGCAATAAATAACTTGATATAGTACATATTGATTATCATTCCATTCTGATGAATATAGTAATCCGATTGAAATGCCATATTGTTCTAGTACTTAGTTGAATTCTTGCATTGTCGTAATAGGTTTGTTTTGTCTAGCATGAAAACATAAATTACAAAGATTGGATAAGCAATACTTGTTGCATTTATTCCATATGTGGACATTTGTACTACTGCTTTTGAACAAGCAGTTATAAAAGTTAAAATGCCTAATCGCAAACTGCAGATATATTAAAAAATATCTCAACATGGTCATGAAACATTAAGGTTACTTTGAGTTATGTCATTTCAGAATGCCAATTAAGTTGGTATTTGATTATTTGTCGGAGCTGTGATGATTGCCAATACAGATTGCAGATTGTAATCAATTTATTATTAGTGTTATTCAACTGGGTAACAATGTCGTAATGAATTGTGATGACGAAAGAGAACATATTATGGCATTATCAAGGTAATTAATAAGTCTGAAAATTTGTGTCCAAATATAAACATTAAGAATTTGATTATTGCTGCACAACAAGGTTCTTAATCGGAGATAGTGCACCAGTATCATAAATAGTTAATATTTAAGTAAGGTTGTTCCGCATTTAGTTTGGTTAGCTATTTGAAAGTGGAAAACATTGAATCGGCTGATTGATTCGTTTGGGCACAATTAAATTTCATTTATAATGACATGTCATGAGACATTTGACTGTATATGGACAATATACTTAGACGAACAGTCCATTCATGTAATATCATTTGACAGGGTGACGCTAATTTCACTTTATAAATAATATGTATGACCAAGAAAATTTACCTTGATGATCAGAGATAATATTATTATTACCTTGCAGATGTATGGCTCTTAAAATCGATTGATATCATAATGACCCATTTCAAATGCATGCACACATAGATTACTATAATCGCTTAACCATGGCATATGATGATAATCTGGTGAGCATGCAGAGTCATTGTATAATGATGGTATAGGTATGCTAACTAAGGAGTGATGAATAATGAATCCCTCATGCTTATTAGGTATTGACATTACTTTTCTGTCAATAGAATTGACTTTCTTCTCTGCGTCATATCCTTTTCACATTTCATAGAGAATTAACTCCATTATGTAAGATCATTGCCATAATCATTGTGTCAGCTAAGTTCATTTATGGCAATGATCAAATATTGAACATGCATTATGTCGTGAGTTGGGTTACTTGTTAAAATTTTCGTAGAAGGGAATTACATGTCACGTAAGACATGGAGATAAAAGAGAAGAGTAGGCAGTGTTATCACAAGGGCCTAAGTATCACACAAGTAGGTATATTCGTTTACTGCGTATATAAAGTGAACTGTTAAGATTGTATTAATTCCTGTTCGTACACATTCGCATCTTGAGGAGAGAAAGTGTTATAAGAAATTTGTGCTTCCTTCGTTCGCGAGCATCTTTCAATGCACCAGCATATTTACTAGATACACAGTACATGTGTATTTTTAGCCGAAATGCGATCCCCGTTTAATTTTGGCAAGCCACACTCCCTACGTCACGACAGCCCTTATAAGGATATGAGTCTGTGAAAAATCTATTATACCCATTCTTCTTTTACTCTCCTACTAACTAAATTGCCGTTAAATTCTGCTAGGTAGTTTCAAGACAAAACTCTTTCATAAATTCGAAAAAATCGGGTTTTTGTGTAATTAAAGTACACATAACAGTCATAGTCGAGGAGTAATGATATCCCTGTAGGCATCTTATTGTGCATTATCCACTGATCTGCCTAGACTGGGTTTCCCATCTAAAAATAGAATCGTAAATGCGTGTTATGTTGGATCCTCCTTTGGAGCTGCTAACAATTTTATCAATTGATGTAAGACAAATGCATACTAAAATCATAAGTACCCATAGTTCATTTTACGGACTCATTATTTATGCAAGTAGTATGTGCGGAAAACAAGTATCGTGATGTAAATCATTTCTTTATTGCACAGTATGTGAACAGGAAGCTTTAACTTCACAATTTTATTTTAAAGCAATTACATGTATACGTTAAATCAGAGTTGATTCCTAAAAAGAAAAGTAGGACAGGGCTAAATATTTTGCTAACTAAACTTTTCTCAACATGTGGCTAGAAAAACAAATAGTTACATCATCTAAGTTACCAAGCATGCTATATTATGTAGTGCTTTGCATTTCTCACTAGCATTACTCTATAACGTCTCACTGTGAATACATAAACAGAGGAGAACAAATGGCTAATTGTAAGCCATAGTGACTGTTTCAAGACTTCATCTCATACATTTAAAAAAAACGGTTAGGTAGCAACTAGGTTTTCTGCTCAAGACTAAATATCTGTGAATGATATACGTAGACTTAGATCTGTAGATATGTACGGGTAGGCTAATTGTAGAAAAGACAGTAGTAAATGCGTCTTCTGTGTAGAACATTAAACATAGATAGTCGAGAAGATTTGTGAATCCGGTCTTATTATGTAGGCGTCATGAGTCTATTTGCGAGTGCAGTTATAGTTTACAGAGAAAAGACGAAATATAAATGAAAGAAATCGGGTTTACACGTAACTGTTATTAAGGTCAGTTTACTTAGCTGGTGATTTTCACGGGCATTTAGAGCTCTAGTTTAAATACTAGCTAATTCTCATTGGTTTTCAATGTATGTAGCTGCTAATACTTAAAAGTGTCATTACATGCTATGCATATACTTCGGTAGTATTAGTGTCTCTAATGTTTAAATTCGGTATGAAAAAGAAAGGAATGCATGCAATATTACATCACGGATGAGAAAAGAGTTGTGGAAGAGTCCATGCGGTAAACGAAGTCGTTTAGGTACGAAATGCTAGATGTTTTCTGTGTAGAGCAACAAACTAAAATCTTAATGGAGAAATAGAAAGATTACTGAAGAAGAGTTTGTTTGAAATAAGAAATACGTTGGGAAAAGGTTTCACACCGAAGCAGTGAACTGTGCTGTACACAGAGAATGCAAAATGGGAAGGAGACGGAGATGTGCTCTAAAAATAGGAATTTCTGGCATGGCATGGCATCTGCGACTCTGACTTACTAAACTGATTCAACTTTCAAGTTACTTAGCAGACAGGACAGATCCGTAGTATTGAGTGAAGTGAAATGCGATGATGATGAGACAAAGATGCTTCGTATAGCGTTAGCCGGAATATTACAAATTATATGATTGCCCTACTGGAATACATTACACATAAGTTCATGCTATAATTTCAGAATATATATTTATTTTCCTAGAAAATACAGCTACCCAGCTATGTGCATAGTATTAACTTACGGCTTCTGAACAGATGTAAATATTCCGGTAATTTAATATGCTTAAGAATTTATGTGTCTTCTATTTAGCTGTAGAAAAAATTTCTTTGATATAATTACATGCGACTACCAAGATTCCATAATTTCGGACCATTTACATTTGAGTGAATACTTTGGCGATTACGCGAATCAATGTGGTATTTCAAGTTTTATCTGCGTTTCTCAATTGTCGCAAGGTGCGAGCATTTGATTCTGTTAGTACCATCTAGTGAAGTTTGTGTTTTCATAGTCGGATATTTCGGAAAGTCTGTTCGGCTAAAAAAGTTTGAGACAAAGAGGAAAGAAAAACATGTGTCATGTGTTTTCAGTTTGGTTGGTGTACATACATATGTAAAGTATGTAAAGTGCGAGGATGTAGAATTCTACGGAAGATTCTACTGGAATTTACTTCGGGGAAGACCCGACAGTACGCTAACTTTAGCATTGAGAGAATATTTGAGAATTGAAAGAGTGACGATGATTATGTTTGGGAGAGGAGGATGAGGAGGTCACATTTAGCCAGAACAAACCAACGACGTTGCAGGAATGGTAGAAAGATTTTGGATTTCAACTCGAGACAGGGACAAGACGGGACTTTTCCATTCCATCGAGCCCTGGCACAACTGCCAAAATGCATCATGAACTCAGTTTCCTCTCTTTCTAGCATCGCTTCGCTACTGATTCTTTTTACTTACCTTGCAAACGAAACACTCTTATAATTAGTACTAGACCATACGCAAACTAACTCTACTACATTGTTACGAAACGCCTATTCATTTTATTACTGACTCTTATCAGCTATTTAGGATTTACAGTTTTTTACTTAAATTTCAACGATTAGAATCATAGTCCTTTGTTGACATAACTCCTTATATGTACTTACGTGCCCGAGTACAGTAAAGCACAGCGTCACTTGTAGAACCCGAGTGTAGACACATTTGAATTGAAAGTGGGTCTGTTCGATTCCCGTTTGTATGTTATCGGGTAATAAAACCACACGACCCCGACTCCTCTAGATAGCAAATTGTTTTTCACAGTCAGTTGTCTTGTCTATTTATACAGAATTATTGCTAATTGAATCTACAACTATACCTATACTGCTTCAGTTATTGAAATCGAAAGAAGCACCATGCATCGCATTCGTAAAGTACGTGAGTGCGTACACGCACTACTGCGTTGACTGAACACATACAATAATTGACATTAGAAACTGTGGTCTGTGTTTTTAAAATTATTTGACTTGCAGTGTGAACCTGCCATCTTATCATCAGATAAAGGTCATAACTTGACAATTTTTAGTAAATAAACTATCTATATGTTCCTATTCCAATTCGACAACAGAGCATTCCGATAAACAATTGAAAGACTAAGCCACTAGCTATATGTAGTACTACAATGAAAAGCTATCTATACCCAACCACTTAATTACTTCAATTAGTCATCCTTATCTTAAGGTCAAAGTCAAGTCCAACCTCATTGTACTTTACTTCTGTATAAGTTCAGTTTTGTCCAGTCTACTCTCACAGTCTCAGTCTCATCAAGACAAATTATCCAGTTCGTCCAAGCTTTTGCCTTTGTTACATCTTAAGTGATACAGTCATATATTCATCAAACAAAAATAAAACATTCGTTTTTTACTCAAGAATCTCTGCTAAATAAGTCATGACCTTAAAGAAAACAAATCAAGCGAAAAAGGAAGGATTTGTTCATTTAGACAACAATAGAAGAGCAAAAACAGCTCTGAGATTCAACCTGACGTTTTGGCAGTAAATCATTTCTGAGAAAAATCTAATCATGCGTAATAAATGAAGATCGCAGAGAGAAAAACAAGCGCAACAAGTGGCACATCAAGCGAAAACGTGAACTTTCATACATAGCAACAGATTATCATCATCTTTTCTGGAGATAAATTGAAGAAGACATCTTTTCATTAGTCCAGAAGGAAACGATAAGGTTGTCCAGTATATAGCAAGACTCAGCTACAATACAAAACAGTTAAAATGCAACAAGTTGCACTAATCAGATACGTAGCGCATCATCATCTCTCATTCAGAACTGTCAGTCAAGATTCGCCAATAAGCAAATAGCAGACAGATGGTTCTGTTCTGTGGTTGTGTGATAAATAGATGTACATAAAAGTAACTTGCATATTATGTACATAATGCATATCGCTGCTGTTATCATGTATAATATACATTTCGCCTGCATATAAAACACTGACTATAGTGTATAGGGAAGGAAAAGCACGTAGAATCACAATAACAAATAGACAACAAAATCTGTGCACTGTTGACTGCAGAGAACAGGAAGAACGAGTTCACATAAGAGCAACTGAGCCAGTGAAGTTGAATTTGCTGCACTTTTGTACACAGAACTTAGTTGGATAGTCAAATAGAAGGGCCAAGGAATATAGAAAATCTGTGGTTATAATCCACTGTAGGTATAGTAAACAAACTGATAGAATAGAATACACCTACTACAGAATCTTTCACACGAAAACAACACAGAAATAATCAACTGTTAGGCTGCAAGTTGATCCTGGGGAGAGAGTTTGAGTGCTGCGGAAATGTCTGGAGAGAAGTCCATCGGGAGAGATTCAAAAGTGATAGTGGACAGCGGGAGCCGAGGGGCGACTGGCGAAGAAGATGATCCTGCTACGGAGTCCGTGTGTCCGGAACCCGCCTCCGAAAACCAAAACCGAACTCGTGAAACTGTACAGAAAGTGTATCGGATGCTCGAAAAGCACAAGGCGACATCGTGCGAGGAGAGTGAGTTTGATCAGCAAGATATAGACTTCGATTCGCCAACTTCTGCCACAACAGGAGCGAGAACTCCAACTCGATCTTCTGCAGCATCCGGACATTCGACGTCTGCTGGCTCTGGTGGTTCTGGTGGAGGAGGAGGAAGAAAACATCTGTCTGGAAGAACGAGAACTAGCAACGCAAGCAATAATAATAGAAATTCTCCTTCCAGATCTAAATATGGTCCTGGCGGAGGAGGAGGCTCATCTACCAGTCATCAGCAAGCTGAATATGGCAGTATTGCAAGAGGCAATAGAAACAAATGTGATATGTCCAATAATAGCAATGCGTCCGTATCCAATAACAATGAGACTGAGACTGATGAGGGCGAAGAGGAAACTCAATTAGCTAAATTAAGGTGCCCCAGTGAGCGAACTGAAGTCATTTCCGAACGAGAACAACGAAGACGAAAACGATGTGCAGATTACCCCGGGTTCGCTTTCGGCTTCGGACCCATGTTCGGCTCAGATACCATGATGAAATTCAGCATCATTCGTAATGAACTTCATAATGTCATTAACGGCCAACTCAAAAGGGTAAATCATTATTTACAAAAATAAGGCAGTAACTAAGATTTTATTTGTAATCAGACAGAGTCAAAGATTTGCCGCCTCGATTGTAAGATCCTTTCAAGTTTTCCTTAATAATGGTCTGTTAATTATTATGGCTAAGCAATCCAAGAGATTATTCGGTATTTTTCAAAGGATTTTCTAGAGAAATTGGGATTTTGACCCAAATTCACTCTTTACAGGTAAGTAGTATTAAATACTGCCTCGCATGGATTACAATCTCCAAGGTAAGTTAAGGACACAGACCTATAACTCTCGTTTAGTATACAGAGAGGTCCTTTGCGCAATAGTACATTCGCATTTCCTTATATAGAAAGAAAAGTGATTTGATTGTCCTTGATGTTTCATTGCTTGTAAATATTTCTGACGTTTGAACAGACAGGTACAGGTAAATGTACCTTCGCAACAATTCTAATTCTGCTTACAATACAGACGACATGATTCCCGTCATTGTATCTGTGCAGAAATAATAATAATGTAAATGGGAATCTGATAGGCAATGATACTGACAATGAATGTTGTATAGCACATTTATATTATGGGTCCAATGGATTCGCACAAAGCCAACTTTTATGTGTAACAACAGTCTACTAATTAGGTGTTGCTGTTATTTGGTTAAAGTCGAAGACTACTTGTCAATCAAGGACGTAAACAAGTCAGCTCACATTCACATCATAGCGCTACTTAGACCATAAACGATAGAAAATCAGATTTGCCAGTAGAACTACATACCAACATGTACTCTACTCATCTTTCAAAGAAGTGATTGTTGTCGATACTAACAGTGGTGGGTTGGATGATTTGATGACTGGCTGCTTAGTAGCTACCTACAGCTAACTCTAATTTCTTTTTCCTATGCAGAACCACTTTTCAAATCTAAAGAGAATTATTGAGATTTTATCTGCACTCGAATGAGTTTGATGTGACACACAGATTACATACACAGACCATTCTGCTCAGTGCTATATGCAAATATAAAATTTCAAATATTCACTTGACCATGTGCAACATTGTTTTCTGACCTACTATGCGTGTACGATTCAATATGTAAATATCACGATGAGTAGTAATAGCAGTTGCCAAAAAGAATAGAAAAGATTCCAATTTACATGTAATAGTATACATATAAGCAGTAGCAGGCTCTCGGGAATTTCCGTTATTATGTATACAATATACCGAATCACCGACAGTACCTAAATCTATGTTAACACTTTGTATTATTTAGTTTTTTCTCGAAACAAACAAGAGTGTTGAAGAGACTGGGAAATCTAGTGCATTCAACAGGAAAATTAATTCTATTCAGATCTTTGTTCATTGTCCTCTGTATTTGAATAAGCTCAGTAATGGTCAAGCCAAACCAAACTTCGTCACACTCTAGAGCAAGCAACTGTAACAGGGATAATTTGTTTAAAGCAAACTAGAGAAGGTCTGACGTCTCTTGAGCTAGCCTCTTGATACATACACACATTCTTTCCTCTAAGGTATACATTTATCTTCCTTCTTAACAAAAAGGAAGCTAAGTGCATAAATAAGTGAACGGAAACTGTTGTATGAATCAATCGATAGGAAATTGGTCTTGTAGGTTAGGCACTGATAGAAATATAGTTTTTGTGAGAAAGGAAATGGCGTAAGTAAAGATGCATGTATTTTTAAAATGAAGTACCCTAGTCAGCATTACCTATGCAAGGCCTATCATCATGATTTACAGAAAAAAGATAATTTTTAGCAGTCTCTTGCTTGGCGTCAGCAGACACATTAAAATGAATCACTTGAGGTGACAAATCTTTCAGTCTATCATGCGAAGTAATAACCCGTGCATACTAGTATCTGTGTGTTCTTAAGTTAGTATCGTACTGGTAGTATTCCAAAAAGCACGGAATGAGATCATGTTTCATCCTATGGCATGGATTACCCAACAGCCATTCTATTAATAATGGACGCGTTATCATAGTGTATCTCTTGTAGCATTTACTATGTTTTTATATGTATGGATAGATATCTGTGTTTAGGTATAGTCTGTTTAGATTATATAAGGAAGCACATATTTGCCAAAAGGAAATACCCAAGTATAACTAACGCTTTGTGACACATTCTAAAATCCGTTGCGTATTACATCACGTTAGTTCATAAACATTAGTTACACAGCATCCCATAGATTTCTCTAAAATAATTAGGTAATATCTGAAAATATTTTTATCTGCAGTTAGTGACTGTGGACCAGTTTTAAAGATTGTAGGTCCTAATGTGCATACTTATTATTATGTAAGTAGTCAAAACAAGTGGAAAACCATTTGGTAGTCTCAGACACATTCATTTTCTATTTTTGCACATATGAATCTGTATAGTGTGTTTGTGTAATGTGCATGTACATATAAGCAGGCGGACAGGTTTAGCTAGCTAATTGAAGGTAAATCAAACAGGACAGAGTAACATGCTAATACCATTACCAGATTAAACTTTTATATTCCTATTTAATTTAGGGCAGGAATCAAAATGTTATACTGTCTACAGTTATATATGACGTAGTTTAGCTTGACAATAGATGTATACTTATGATAGGGCCGTAGTATATTATATCTAATTTCGCCGAATAACTTGGTTATCTTCTAGAGCAAAGATACGGGATGATAATTTTTCATAGAGGGATGTTTAGGTAGGTGATAAATGCAATTTAATTTTCAGTAAAAGTAAAACCAGTATTTATGGGTTGGTATTTATTTAAGATTCACAGCCAATTTAGTGCTAATGGATAATCAAAACATTTCATGGGAAGCATTATGTAGGCGTAGCGTAAGCATTTCCATTGTATAGATATATGGTAGTAGATCGCAGGACTCATTGTTGTGTCTGGACAATTAGTGGGAAGACCTCATGATTTTCAGTTTCAGTTACAGATTTAGGTGCGCTAAAACTAAGGTTAATGAATAGGTTAAAAATTGGCAGTATTTGTTATCTACACTTATATAGACGTTTGGATATTTAAATCTTCAGGCTGTATCAAAAATGTTAATTTAATCAAGGTATGTATGGCTGTAGTATTGTATGTTGTATGCAAATGAGTATCATTTACATAGGTAGACTTAAGTGAGTATTCTTCATCATGATACTTACGTAGATTTACCAGTATGAAACTATCTAATTTAACCTAAGACATAAATTTTGTTTTACCTCTGTACACAAATATTTTGATGTTGAGATGTATCTACATTCGATGTTCGTATTTAAATACATCCATACACGCACATGTGTACCAATGCATACTTTGTGTTACTTTATTATCTTTGCCTTTGTAGAAATATGCGTTTTGTATAAGTGGTAATGGTAATAGTAATGCTGGCACATCCAGGGGCCAATTTCACAAAACTGAAAACCGGTAGATTTGATTTATGTGAAGAATGTGTATTTTTGTTTTGGTTTATGCTTACATGCATATGCGTACATAGAAAAACAATCTGTAGATGTAAAAAGGTTTCCAAAGTAAGTGAATTCATGAGGTTTGTGGCTGTATAAGCTGATCCTGTATGAGATGAGTATAGTTAGGATTGAACATAGATGCTGTAGTGTAAGTGTAGCCGTAGCCTTTAGTAGACAGACTAGACATTTGATTTTAGTCCAGGGATCCGCCAATTGAACAAATTGTGATCTCCCGCCCTGGCCGATTCATCTGAAGGAAATCCCTATTTGATTACACCTGTTAGCTCACCTGGATTAATTAAGGAACCACCCTTTCCTGCACATGGATCCTTAAATGTGCTACGGAAGTGTCGATGTAGACTCCACATAGGATTTAGACAATGAATGAGCCACTGTGGATTTTCTATGTTAATTTGCATGAATAATTTGGGTGGAAGGATGGATCTAGATGTAAAGGCGAATGGGTATCTGTCGTCTGCTCTCGAGGAGTAAGGTGGTTCTGTATTTTAGCGCTCAGCCGTCCACTCCCATATACATACAAAATATTACATAGGATACGAGGAGACTAAAGCATCGGCTACATAGCGATAGCATGGCACATAGAAAATACAATGTTGAAAATTGAATGTTATGTATGTTCTCTCCGGCTAGGCTCGGCTCTGTGCTGCGGCTACCATATCACATCAACTTTTAACTATATAAAGTCAAACCGAGCTCTGTATGTAGCTAACCTACTCTTAGCTATATACATGCATTGCATTCATGGTTTCCTTTGATACTTGTTTTCTGTACAGGGTACATTACATTTTATAAAAGTATATTGAAATATATAGTACACCAAGTTGAGCTGCATTATTGCATTGACTCAAGTTTTACTCTCTGACTCTCTAAACGAACCAACTATCGGCTTCGGCATTCCAATCCAATACAGTCGTCGTCATACAATAATCCATTCAACTTCAGTTCAACTCACGTTATTGTCATTGCAATTATATTATTCTATTTCTATAAAGTTATTGCCGATTGTCTTTTACCCAAGTGAATATAAACAGATCAGTTTGACTTTATAACCAAAAGTAATTATAAAACACGGCCCAGACCAGGACTAGTACAAATTTTAAAAGAGTCCTTATGAAGAGAACTACAATTGTTTTTTGAACTAAGGTTTGTTGTTGTGGGTTTTCGTTTGACTCGTGACTTGGCTCCGGTCCGGTTCGTTATTGGGTTTGAGAAGTCGATTCTTTTTGTCTTGTCACTTCGTGTCAAAGTCTGGCCTGTCAGCTTTTTTTGCTGTGGTCGACAGACTCACAATTTGCTCATTAATTTAAGTGTCTCCTAGTTCTCTGATTCCTCATTTTTCGTACAATTCTACTCCGTTCTCCCATCTTGAGTGGAATTTCTTACAGAATTTTCTCAATTTCTCGGTTGTGCTAAATAAGTGAAATTTATAGTGTCAAAATGGCCACAACTATACAACAAGGTAGTTTACTCGATGTTCTCAAAAAGAAAATGCGACAAACTAAGGAAGAAATGGAAAAGTACAAGGAGGATTGCGAGGAGTTACAGAAAAAACTTCATTTAGAAGTTATGAGAAGAGAGGAAGTAAGTTTCTTAACATTGATGCATTTATAATGTAAGTTTAGCACAATCGCTAGCATTTTTATCTTTTCATCCGAAGAGTGACAGGAATATCTCGCCAATTGTCACAACACAATGCTGCATATAAATGCCCAGCTAGATTATACATAGTGCGTTATATTATTCTATTTTCATATTAGCAGGTATTCTTAGGTCCAATATCCACTGAAGTCTGAAACCATTAATTAGTAGTAACACTGACTGAAATTGTTGAATGATAGCATTTCGGCAAAGGTTTGCATGCAAGTAGTATAAGTAAAGTAAAAAAATTGGTTCGTAGTTTCGAATTTTTCTGAAAAATAGTACCGAATTATCCGTGGAGTATTCTGGTGTACAATAATAAATTGTATTCTACCTGAAAAACGTATATTATATTCAGTTTTGATAATGCATTTGTATTCATTTGTTTTATCCGGTAGAGAATGATCAAGTTTAGGCGGTGGCTCCCGACAAATGTTGTAATGT
>JABASH010001101.1:0-29484 GCA_019776445.1 Tomocerus maximus
GAGAAAGCAATTGGGACAATTGTTATAGCTTGCTTAAATCATTAGCTCATTCTTAGTATACCAATAGGCTACACTCCAAATCCGATTTATATGCTTTCCTCTTAATCGGACACTCATCATGTCCCACAATTCAGTTAGACTACATAAAACCCATAAAATTAATCGGTTGAACTGTTGCTTTCAATTGATATCCACTTCAACTTACTTTTAGCTAATCCTTCCGGTTTGATCTCCTTCCTATACTTGCCCTTTTGCTATTCGCAATCCTCCTCTGCCTATTTTGTATTGTAACATAACAATATCGTCTTAACATCTTGAACAAGCATATACTAACCACTATTGAGCTATAAAATTACATCGAGAATCAAAACCAATTTTATTACACCATGTAAATTGCAAGACTAGATGCTCTGGAGAGTGGGTACAAATACAATACTTGTGTCACAGAAAGATTTTTAAAAAGTTATTATTTTTGTCGGATATTTTGCGGCAATACAGCGAAATCGTAAAGGTGGATGCCAATAACAAAACCAACATTTAAAAACAAATTGTTATGAATAATTATTCAATAGATCGGTAAGGTAAAATAACATGACTTTTTCGTACCTACTCTACCAAATGGGGTGTTCGCTGATTGCATTTGTTACAATGGTCATAACAGTATAGGTACGTATATTTAATAGTTAAAATTACCATTTTAGTAAATACTTACTGTAACTTGGTAAGANTGTACGCATGACGTATGTACGTTGTATTATAAATCATAGGAAGGAAAGCTGTTGGTGCCGATGCTGAATCTTTATGCATTAATGGGCACTCTCATGTATGTGATGTGAATGTGAGGTCTCCTAAGAAGGCTCACATGACTCTTGGTAAGGTATGCAAATAGTAGCTATGCGTAAGTATTCTCAGCACTAAGTTATAGAAAAAAGTTACATGTAAGAAGAAATTATTAAGTACGATTATAAAGAGTCTGAAAAGCACACTTATTTTAGTAAGTTCTGCCTTATTGATTATCGTATGTATACGATTCCCATAGATGCAGGGACGGGCCAAAGAGTAAAATTTTCACTCCTAAATACAAATCCCCATAGTGTAAATGGATGTGTGGCTGTCGAGCTCGTGATCAGTAAGCAAAGTGCACTGATAGTAAATTCATTCAATGCGAGTTTCTGTTACACTTACAGTTGCAGTGACAACTAACTGTGGAACTTCTTTATAGCGCTATATGCATATGAGTGTGGAGAGAGTGATGTGTACTATCAGCAGAACATACTGAATCTGATTTATCAATAGAATCGCAGAGAACTTAAACAGATATACCTATACTATGCTGCACATTTAGTTTTATTATGAAACACAGTTTGTTTGCGTAGACTTTCATGCGTGAGATGTCTACATCGTTATATGATAATGGTGTTGGTAGTAGTGGGATGTATTTGTATAGTTGTGTCTAGTGAATATAAGTGTAGGGAGAAGTAGATAGCAATGTGATCTGATGTGACTCTTCCCTGAAAGGGTCTGGTAAAAGCAGAAGACTCCAGTGCAGTGTCCCGGGTTGGCTTGTAGATTGATTTATGGTAGAATAAATGGAGATGGGTTGTGAGACGTCAGAAGTGAGTCAAAGGGGTATGTGCGGTATGCAAGCAATATTCCAAACTCTATTCTATCATCTCTCTATTCTATTCTTTTCATCTCTTCATTCATTCATTCACTCTTTTCTTCACTGTCTACTCTTCTGTTCTTCCCGACTCACCAGTTTTCAATAATAGTCCCATGTTAATAGTTAAAATACATCCATCTCTCAACTAAATAATATTTCTCCTTTTAACAACCCTACTAATATCACTCGCCCACCAATAATACCCTTTCACTACTTATCATTAAACTCTAACACTTAGGCTAAACCTACATTATCCTACTTCCAATTAACCACTATGATAACACAGTGTCCAATACAAGATGTGGAGAAGTTAAAACCTACTTCTAATTCTAACGGCTGTATATACTTTCATAATTTATAGAAACTGGAATCATCCAATACAAAATATTCCCTATCACAAAAAGTAGTCTTAGATAAATTGGAAGTAAATATTTTTAATGAATAATGCTAGTGGATGAAGACACTCCATGCGCAGAAGAAACAAGAATGCATTATGTGTATGGGTTTATTGGTGGCAGGGCAGATCTATGGAAGAGTTATCAGAAAGGCATTCCTGGCCAAGTCATGACAAGGCATATTAAACAGAAAGTAGGTAATATCTGTATGAAGAATAGCTGGAAACGAAAGTTTCCGTGTTCTGTCTGTTCCAGCTTATCACAACGCTCGCTTCTGCCCTGACTGCATAAGTGTAGTAAGTAATGTAATAAGAGCAGTTCAGTTAGACTGGAATCTGAAATTCGTCACTTTCGTTAGAATAGTAGGGCGACATAGATCGACATACTCGACAAAAAGATGTCATCCTGTCTTTCATCTCTCCAAACATTCTTATCTGTGATGCCAATACCTAATCGCTTTGCTTCTTCCACTCCATTCCTTCGGAATGCACTCTGGTATGCATTTATTTTCAGTTTACTGCGACTTACAATCCATGTCACTGATCACACGACGAGAGATGATACTACGCACACAGGACATCTCATTCAAAGTATAAACAGACACCATGTACAGCGTTTCAACCAACCATTCACAGCCCATACTTTAACTTCAAGGAAAAATTAAATCAAGCTTGGGATCATCCATTCGTCATTTCATATTAGATTGCACTCTTTAGCTTCACTGATACTCACAATCAATTTATGTTAGTATTTTATGCTACAAATCTTAGCTCTTTTGCTTCGGGACAACAAACGCTTGTTTTTAAACCCAATACCATCATTTAACAATCTAAACTAAAGTATTCCTTAAAATTTGATCATGATTTCCAAAGTCATGATGTGAAACTGAACGAACGTATTAAAAAGCATCTTAAACAAGAGTAGTGTGGTTAGCCTTTACCTCGCAATCTAAATGGGAAGTCTTAAGAAATTTGACATTCTACATTTTATTAAAATAAATGCTTTTCAAACATCCAGTTGATACAAATTACCATTTTTAGAATTGTATTTTATGATACACCCGTCAGATTATAATTTTGAAATGATAGATCTACTAGAATATCCGAAAACTGCATTGTTTAATAAGTATGAAATAATGGGGTATCACAGGAAGAAAATTTGTGGCACGGGTGGGCACAATAAGATATGGAGATAAATATTGGGCAGGAGAGAGCTCTTTGGTAAAGTGAGATTTGTTAGGAGAAGGAAGTAGAATAGAATAGCGAGGAAGTGGCAGTAAGAAGATTTTATGGGGAAATTGTTTAGTGATGTCCTCCCATCTGTTCCGCCACCATTTACAACTTACATTACTTAGATTACAGTCAAAAGGAGATTTAGTTTGCAAGGGAGCCAAAGCAAGTTAGATCTTTGGACTTAAAAAACTCGGCACAGTCACAGTGCTATGCTAACCTTGTGTTGAATACATGATCCTTCTTTTTACTCCGCGAGCAGATATGCAAAAGACGAAACCTTTGCCAAACTGAAGGAAAGTTATTCATTTGCATTCGTTTCTCTAAATATACCTACCAGCATGTACTAGCATGTTTTGTTTGGATTTCGTGGAAGAGCAAACGGCATTATGTACGATATTCCTACATGAGTAAGTAGTAAGTAGTGGGGAGTAGTAGAGGAGGGAAGAGTTCTGTCACCAAATGTAGCAAAGCATAGGTACGAATGGCATCGTGCATTTGTTACACATACATAAAGTACAAATACGTTTCCAACATTAAATTACATACGGTTTCTTTACAAGTACTTTATGAAAGTTATGAATTCATGTCGTTAGTGTGTGGTGGGCATGTAAGTAACTGTGTGCAAGAAGACACTGTCAACTGAGCACAGCTAGAAGACCAAACAAACCAACTTCCACTCTTTACTAGCGTCTTATTTGATTCATTGCTCTCACGTGCCTCGACTTTTAACATCTTCACGATTTAGAATTACATTCAGCTTTCTTTTCACTCCTAACACTCCTTACTCCTTTAATGTCAGCACTAAGTGGTTTTATAACCGCCTTGTTGACAATTATTCTTTACATGAAATAATTCACGCATCAATTACACATCTGGAAAACACTAGTCAATTTCAATTGACATAACATTTCCTTTTACGTATACTAAAAACAGGTCAGGGGTAAAAAAATTCCTAATAGTACAATTTGATAGAATTAACTAACTACGTACACTACAACACAACTGTTAATTGCCACTATATTTGAGGAAGAAAATAAACGTGAAAAATTTATACGACAACCTGGTATTAATTGTTGAAAACTAATTAGTCAGGATCCCTTAATTGTCACGGGTCACTTTACAGCAACATTAATACTAAGAGTCTGAAAACGTATTTGAATTGATTAAGTAGCGGTGGGGACTTTATCAATAGATGTGAGTTGGATAGAACAAGTTGCAAGAGTCGGTTGTGGTATTATTAAGATATAAATCTAAAAGCTGTAAAGAGCGATAAAAAAGAGAAATGTTTAAGGAAGAGAAAGTTGGGATTTAAAGGGAAGGAGTCGTATGACAAGTAACATTATGTATCTCTGGTGGGTAGTAGGAAGACGAGTTGAACTGACATGGAAGTCTGGGTGAAAGAAGGAGAGTTGTGTGGAGGCAGCAATAATATTAGTGGAGTTTAGTGTGGCTAAGCCAAAGCAAGGAGAGACAAGAGCGAGTCCAAATCCAAACCTAGCAGCTGGTAATGACTGCTCATTTCCTTGTGAAAAATCGCCGTTATTAGGAAATAGAGAAAAATTTGCCGTTTTGCCTTCTACTCTGGGTGGCTCCATTTTTTTCTTTTTCAGTTCAGTTGGGACTGGGAGCAGTTTCCTTCCTTTCTACTTCTTTTCTCTGCCTATATCTTTCTCTCACTCGTTTTGTTTAGCTTTTGCGTTACTTTCCTCTGGCTCGGCAGTAGATGGGAGCAATTCTATAAGTCCTACTTCAGCTTGAGCTTCCTCTTTATATTAAACACTCTTCCTTTTCATAATCCTACAATAGTTGGAATAAGAAATACAAGCCGGGAAAGCAGCATGGTGTCATATCCACATCAAGAATCCCATCGTCTACCACCATCCATCTATTTGACTATACTAACTAGGATATGTGTCTATGATGTGTATTTATTATGCATTCCGCTATATACTCACTATAGTGTCTTGTATATGTTTGTACTCAAATCCAGAATGGGTCGCTTTTCATTCAGCTTTATGTACGCTTATACCATATCTGGACTAATATGCTTTGCTAATATTTTATATCTACATTAGAGAACAGTAAAGCAAAATAAGTATCATACATAACACACTGACTTGTGTTCTAAGCCAAGCACAGATAGAAAGAACATGAATTTGGACATTCGCTCCGTTCGGTTGGACTCTAACTTATCATCCCCATAAGTTACGTGCATTTTCCATTGCGTCTTCAACCTATACACAATCATATGAAAGATGGAAAGTGTAAAATGTGCCCATAGAACAAGAACAAGTGCACTGACTCGGAAAAGACACATTGGGACGCTCATTTCTTATTCCCCTCTCCCCCACCACTTCCAGCTCAAATCGTCTTACACACTCACTACAGTTTTTCAACACTTTTTATATTCATTTATTATGAATCTGTAACTTACAGAAATCAAACCCTTGTCACTTCTGACGGCGAAAAATGAACTCCAATCAGAGGATTATGCTCCTATTAAATATAACTACTTATCTATACAGTGCTTTACCAATCCTCAATTAGAGTAACAAATCTCTAAAATATGTCATCCAGAACTACTTTTTTCATTATTGCTTAACATCAACTAAATCCTCACCTAATTCCTTAATGTATAAAGGTTAATATCTACAATATTTCCATCGCTTCTATATCAGCTATATGTATCTGTGTCCAAGAATTATAGGCAAGTGATTATTATTTTGTAACTTCTTGATAAATGCATTTGCCAAGTGATCAACGCCTACTGTAGACACACTCGTTGTGGAAATGATACATTCTAATCCTATTTGCCTTCACAAATAGATAGCATACATTCGGCTTGAAAAGAAGACACAAACAAAAATATTGCCAACTCATCATCCTTCTCTTTGCTGTTCACAGTCAGCCCCAGTCAAAGCGGAACCGAAACACGGTGAAGTGGCCTGGGCACACTGGTCAATGAAGAAAAGTAGCCTGGCATGAGATCCAACTCAGCTAGCTAATAAAATTAAATCTTCCTTTTAATCTCTACCTATGCATGCATGCTCAGAAAGAATGAAATCAACAAATATAATGAAATATTTTGTAATCTAAAGCGAATGATTCAGAAAAACTCGAATAAGCAACCCTTATACTAACTTTATGAGCGGCTCACTTTCTTTTTAACCCATCAGATACATACATCATCTTATTCAGTACAACCTGTTAGACTTTGACTTTACAAACACGTTTAAACATATTTATTATCTTAATATTTAGGTAACTCTTGCGTGCACAAGTAAATATTTACGTGCCCGCCGTAGCACTAAATTTTAGACAAATCTAATTTGATATTACTATCCTTTCAGGTTGATTATTATCATATTTTCGTATATTTATTCAATGTAATCCAAAAAGTCATTGCTCATATTCATATCACATGTAGTTTTCAAAGAATATGAATTTCCTGTCGCAGCATTTTCAAATTAGATGAATTTTGTAGGTAAAATACACGAAATTTTATTAATTAAACCTACTAGAGTCATAAATGTAAGTAGGTTGGATAGCACTATGCAAAAATGTACAGATTTAAGTAGGTAGCTTAAAAAGATTATTGTGGTGAGTGTGAATGCTCGAGTACTCGGGCTGGGTAGGTCTATTTGCCACAAGATTTATTGGAATGACTGTAGATGTGAATGCAAAGCTGGGCCGCAAAGATATTTGTATTCGAATGAATTTGACTAAGTACGAAGCATAAAAAATGGATGAATGAGTAAATGAATGAAGTCAAAGTAAGTGAGTAATAAAATCGTGCAACAAAGCCAAATAGTAGCGGTGGAGGATGGAGATAGAATGGTGAATGGCTGCGTCATGACATGATATCATACAAGTTTCGAGATGCCGTGCCGTGTGTTCGGTGTTTGCTATTCAGCAACTCAGCAAGGTAGAAATATTTAGTTGCAGAATGAATGCATTTGAAAGGACTAGTCTAAATAAAGGTGTTATAGTGTATCTCCTTGGGAGCTCTTGTCACAGTCACATCACAGCTACTTTTACAGTGTGACTCTCTAAGTTCGCTTTATGCTACCTTCCTTTGTACTGCATTGTGCCCAGATTCCCAATGAAGACATCAAACGTACAACGGAGCTTTACATCTCATCCCTATTCATCTGTCTTTTAACTTATTTATTTTTAGTTCAACTCCATTACGATACCTTATATCCACCCGCTTTCATCAATTTACATAAATACTCTATACTCCTGGATATTGATAACCATATCACTAGAACTGCAATCTATATCATAATAGTGTATCAATGCAAGGAGCATGAACAGCGGTATTCTCACAGACAAATTCCAAATGCCTCTACCACCAACTCCAACACACCTGACAATACAATGGATTCCTTCGCCCTGTTCCCACTTCCCATCTTTTCTTAGAAATATTATTCCTTCAATATGCAAAGATTCAATTTTATTTTGATCATCTATAATTAGGATACGAATGTTTGACCATGTTTCTGAGATATACTTCTAACAACTTTATAATAATGATAATACAATAAGCATGAACATCTCTTCAAGTGATTTACGCAATCTGTAAATTAACAAAACACTGACTTGATTGGATTAGCATTATCATGCATGACTATTTTGAGGAATGGTTCAGTGTCACAATAGAGTGTACTATATTTAGTCTCGAAAGCACAAAAAGTAAACTGGTGAAATTTTAGCATCAATGTTGTGACATTGTTTTTCCCGTAGTGCAAATTATAGTAAAGATAGAGGAAAAGACATTCATTGATGAATGGAAGTAATAGGGATATATGGAGGTAAGATCAACGATCAACACATTTCTCAAAGTTTTGTAATCAAAGGTTAGCCAAAGATATACCTGAACAACAAGATAACATTTGGCTCACACTCGACTGAGAGGTCAGGTCATCAGTCTAATTCTCTGCTGCTTAGAGTAGCGTAGATTCTTCATCTATCTCTGGTATAAAGAGCAACACTCACAGAGTTGCCTATTAGCAGTTCAGAGTATAATAATGATGAAGCTCCTGACAAGCTCTCGCTTTCATTGTGTTTATCCTTTGGGTACTGTTTCTATTCTGTCCATACACACAGACAAAATAGACAGACAGCCGAACAAAAAAGTAGAATGGAAAACATTGAAAGCTCCGATCGGAACATAACATAACAGTAACAGAATAGAGGAGTGGAACAGAGAAAAGCAAGGAGAACCGAAACAGGCAGATAGATCCGAATTCAACTCTCATCAATCACCAGACTTCAGTTCCGTCTAAGTGCTCCTTACACTGCATCCTTTCCTATGTACTTCCACATCCCGACTGACAACACATACATACATCTCCTATAGAGATAATGCATATCTCATCTCCTATCAGCCAGCATTCATCGCTAATACTCACATGCATACAAATACAAAATAATTCTTACAGAATTTGTTCACCAACTACTGCTGACTCCAATTCCACTATATTCCGCTGATAGCAAATATAAACTTACAGCCAGTTTTTCTATTGCTTCCTGACAAACGAACAAAGACTGACAATGTCCGTGAAATCATGTGATCCCTACATGCGATTCCAATACAATCCCGATACTAAGTGTCAATGACGACCTTTATCTCTACTCATCCATCTCCTTTTCCTTGGTCACTACACCCACCGACAGCACTTTTGCATTTATACATAACCAACACTGCAATAACTACCATTTCCTAAATCACCGATTACAAATTGTTTTACCCAAAACCAATTCATTTGAGTATATCCTTTTCAGCTCGCCAGCTGTGTCTGAGTGTAGGAATGGTGTTTACATTTTTAGATAAAGTACCCTTCGGCTAAATTTTGGTAATCTGCTAAGGAATCTCAGGATGTCTAAAGAAACACCTTTACCTTTAGTAGGTACATTTATTATGCATTAGTATTACCAAACAAAAAGTATTGCCAAATTATTAAATCAAATTATTTCCAAGTCCTGACAGGATGGACTGGTCATAACCGACTATACCACAAAATTGTCTTCAACAATGTGTCTACTTTTAGCAATACCAACAATGTCCTTAACTGACCTACCGCTATTGGCAAAACGTTAATATGGAATGCTTTATAAATATAAAATGGATCTTAAAATGCATTTCAGTTTTATTACTGACTTGGTTTACCAAGCAATAATCTGGTAATTGTAGCAATGAAATGCTAAAGCATGTTGGTTGTAAATTAGTTGAGGCTGTTATAGTACCACCGTGTAGCAGAGTGCGTAACCGAAGTGAGTGGGTAAGGAAAATATGCATGGGATAATAAAAGTCGCCAAGAAACAAAATGCTCAGATGAGTAAAAGTAATGCGCAGAAAGGAGACCGAGGGAACAAATAGAGTATATTGAAAAATATTTTGTAGAAAAGGGTTGCCCGCCCCAAGCCGACACACGCAGAGTCATAAATTAGTCAAAATTCAGAAGCAGACTGGATTTATGAATGATTATTGTTTAGAGTGGCCCTTTCCCTTCCGTCATTCATTCCCATATTTAAATAGTCAAAGGAAAAAGAGCATGGGATGCCAGGGCCGTGTGGGCCAGTGCAACTCCGAAGTCACTCCACTCCACTGAACTTTGAACGGAAAGACATAGGACTATCGACATTGTAATCCATTCAATACAATTCTATTATGTTTGTTTGGTATTCACTAAGCACTCTCTGTCCAAGGTGGATTATTGTTTACAGTATACATTTTCTATTTGACTACAGGAGATTCATGGGTGACTCGTGTCCGGTCCAACTCAAATGTTGCGTGATCGTGCCCAAGTTCTTAAAATTTAAGCTCCTTTTCCCGGTCAGACTCCTAAATACCCAACTACACCGTGATTCCTATTCACGGTTCATACATTTCCATTGTCACTCTCCTTGAAAGCTTCGACTCATAAACTAAGTTTAGATGAATCAGGTTGTCAAAATCAAACAGGACAAAATAACCGACTTGATAAGGAAAGCATGGCACTAATAATAAACAGACAAGTGCCTACCTCCCTACACAAATCTGAATGTGTAGCAAATGTAGGTGCATCAATACTCGTGTAATTACTAAGCACACGTCAAAATAACTGAACCCGTATCAATACAAAAATTCTTGTCTATTTAAAGTTGATACCTCGAAACTTCAGTTGAATTGGTCCTAACTTTACGATTATAATTTACAATGTTGAAATTCCAATGAATCTTAGAATAACTCCCGACCTGATCATTTTGTGGGGTGAGAGAGAGTATTATTTACATTTGGTGATTTAACAGATTGTGGTGATGATAAATTAATGTCTAGTTGCCGTTTTCTCAGTAATTTTTAATAGCTGTGATTAATGTCCAAGTAGAAGTTGGAGTTGTATATGAAAAGAAGTTGGTTTGATGTAGAATATTTAAAATGGTACTTACTATTTCCTTGATGACTATTTTTTCGTGTAGTCTTTTTCTCTTTCATCCATGGATACTCTGGAACATTGACTCCGGAAGCAGCACTGCCCCCAGAGCCGCCACCGATGACGACTCCCGGTCCACAAGGTCCCAAAGACAAATCAGCGGAGTTGACAGCACTACTGACATTGCCACCACAGTAAAGGTTGTTAGGAGGTGTGGACGGAGTCTGGTGACTCGGACTCATGTGGGGATGCATGGTGGACAAGGAGAGGGATGAGTGGCTTAGAGACATCGGGGTCAAATGTCCTCCGCTATTGGGCACCGGGCTGATTTGAGCTCCATTGTTATTGCTGGGGTTATTGGTCGCAGAGTCTCTATTGGCATTCGCGCCACCACCGGAATTGTGGCCGAGTATCTCAGCCATGCAAGGTCGACTGGCTATGAAGCCAGACTCGGACTCGAATCCCTCGAGAGAGTCTAAACTCTCCATAGTCAAAACAGAACTTGAGCCTGGACTGGAGTTGACGAGAGAATTAGACAGAGCCATGGCATGTCCGTTGACATTGACACTCATGCTGGAGGGATTTGGATTGGAGCCATTATGACTGTTGACCACATTTCGCGTCCAGCAAGGAGAGACCCTGTCAATCATCATGGGAGGAAGTATTTTTGTGTGTTTGAAGGAGGATGGGACAGGGACGTCTCTTTTAGGTGGATCTGGTATCAATGCTGTACGTTTACATGTGTTATTTGACACGAGTGGGAGACATTCCAAGTTGGAAAGGGTTAACTAAAGGCTCGTTGATGGCAATTTAAATTCTCGCCTCGTTTTTCTACGTCTTATTTCCAAGTTGAACCGTTGAACCTTCTGCAGATAATTTCTTGAGCTAACTAACGATAAGGACGCTCCACGTAGTCTTGGTTGGCCTTGTTTGTGGTCGTGTTTGTGATGTGACTTGACTTACGTTACATTTACTTTGCATTACAAGGAGAAAAAGTCTTGAGCAGATGTTCTTTTCTTTTTCTTAGCATTTCCTGATGTTCGATTGTATGTGATGTGCTCGTTTGCTGGAGAAAGAAGAATCAAGTTGTTTCTGGCATAAACTGACTCCCAGTAGCATCTAGGTATTTCCTTATATGAGTACATATAGATATACTTGGGGAAGTACTATAGATATAGTAAAGTACCTCTTATAGTAGGAATATCCAATTAATTGCTTTTCTTTTCCTATTTTGAAAGTCCCCGCTTGTTTTCAGTTTTCCGCAAAATTGTCAGAAATTTTGTTGAATTTACTCCTAGGAAGTGTTGCAGTTGGGTGAAATAAAAGACTGGGAAAGTAAGTTACCCGGTATTAAGTAGTTGGTGGTGCGTATAAAGATTCTTCCCCTCCCTTGCGTTGGCTCTCTCCCAATAAATCACTTCTGACCAATCTTTAACGTCACAATGGGCACAATTGTGTCAACACAGTGGAAACTATTACTACCTTCTCAGTCATTCATTCATATCGTATTGATGTCGTCGCTGGTGTGGCTGATCGTTTACTTACAGCCTACTACAGATATTTCATAGATAGCGAGATGATGTGAATTTATGTACTTCTGACCGGACTCTGTAGAACTCCAGTGAATCGTGTAAAAGAAGGGCTCTTCGGAGAAACCGGGGAATAAATAGAGACAGAGCACACACCGGTTGGGTTTCACTCACTCCGAAAAGCACCCGTAGAAGCAACCACCATTGCAGCAATGACTACATAACGTCCTGGAGAGCACATGAAGAAGACATTGAAGAAGTTGTAAAAACTATATTTGCCACATGTTGCGGGTCCATAACTGTTCAAGTTGTAGTTGTCCTTGTTGGAGTAGCAGTCCATTTTTTCGATTCAATGACTATGGCATCGCATGCAATGGGAATGGAAAACCAAGGGAAGCAAATCTAATGCTTTCCTATCCGTTTTCCTTTCCTCGGCAGAAATTCTGACTTTATAGCTGTTTTTATGTTATCCTTTTCTATTTTGTTATGTTCAGGGCTGGAAAAGTATAGTCGACAGCAACGGCTGGGTATTTCGAGGAAGATCTATGTTTCTCACACTGCTCTTTTCAAGATTATGGATAAGAACGGTTGATATTTATGGGAATTTTATTGTGATTTGACAGATGATGTGTATTTCTCCACTCAGATGTTACTGTTTAGTGCATACTATTCCATTCCATGCTCTCTCAACAGATTTTCCTCCCTACTACTATTCCCGAAAAGGCACTTGGATAGTATACAGTCTACTAGAATCCTCAATTGACTCGCACTTTTACTAAACGATGTAATCCCCGAAGAAAGTTAAGGTGTTCACACATTCACTCCAATTCAAATGCAATCCAGAATGTAAATTGTTGTGGGATGGAAAGAACGGAAGACAATGGAAACAAACCTGATTTTCCTACGGTTTTCACTGCATCCCTAAAGAATGCGAATGAGGCTGGCAGTGATTCTGTTGGATGAAGATATATTTAATGTATTGGTGAGACGTGCTGACTGTTATCTCTGTGTCCGTTGGATGTGAATGGAAAGAAGAGCAAAGGACGACTGTGCCTTCATCGCTATTGGTATTGTGGAAGGGTTGCTTGTTGTATGTAAAGTACTACGTCTTTCTGTCTTCGCCTTCTTCACTTGTCTCTTCAATGAACGAAATGTCGAGTCAAGTCAGTTTTGTCAGGTTGCACCCTTTTGTCCTATTCTCTTACATTTCAACTTGCATTTATCTGTGAAGAAACGGTTTTCCTCTAACGAACGGCTATAGGAAGACAAGTTTACTTTACTATTATACTTTCCAACTCCAATAATAGTAAAAACATCTACATTGTATACATATAAAACTTCCTTGGCTCAATAATAGGTTCCACTAACAAAAGAATTCGTTCTAAGGTTGAGACAAAATGAAGTTCAGTTCCGTTTCACTCCAGTTTCAATTCATCCCTGCAGAATGGCAATCAAGATTGAGACGTCTCACTAGTAAAACTCACTTGATTTGTTAGGATGTATTTCGGTGCACGTTATACTTTGTATTCAGGATAGAAACTAATTTTTTGTACTGATAGGTTTATATAAGATCCCAAGTAGCACAAATGCACGTCTATGTGATGTCGAGTTGTGTACTGGCGGAGGAAACGTCGAGAAATGGAAGCAAGTAAATGTATTGAGAAAATAAGCCAGTAAAAGTCAAATTGGATTTGAATAGGCGGGCGGGTGAATTGCAGAAAGGGTGAAATCGCCGAGCTTAGTGGATGGAATTCTTATGTTGCAGTTCTAGCAGTAGCCAAAGCCAATCCTCAAGTCAATTCAACTCGGAGAAGTTTCGTTCTATGAAATGAGATGAAGTATGAGACGGTTTAGCTCTGTGTGCTTTGCTAAGACTTGATCACTTGACTTCACTCGCGTGCTTTTTCTTCCTATGCTCAGACCAGCATGCTCTCTATGCTCTATGTCTATATAGAGAGAGTAGCAAAGTGGATGTGTGCAGAGCAGAACAACGAAACACCCGGAATGAGTTTGAGTATGTGTGAGTGGTTCTCTTCTATTCTGCTCGTCTCTGATGTGGTCTGCTCTGGTGGTGAGTGCAAGTGTGTAGCTTATACCTACAGAACCTCTTACTATCTCTATCTCTTTAAAGGTACTGTTAGGTAGTCCTAGTGTGCATTGCATCTACTATGTATCATCGTCCTCTGTGTTTGTCGGGACGGGAGAAAGACGGGGTTCGGGACACAACACTCACTCACTCAGCTCAACTCCTTGCCTTTCACAACTCATGCACACTCAGTTAGCATAGCACGAGAGATGGGATCAGCTAGTTTACTATGCACAGCCTGAACATCCATGGCACAGAATACCCACCACCGAGCAAGGCCGCACCACAACTGCAAACAAACCAGTTACTATTACAAATACACTCATTCACTTCGCGAGACTCGCTTCACATAAAACTCACCACCACCACATTTACATCCAACAGTCAACACAGCCTTTTTGCAATGCTCAACACAATCGAACAATTCATAACATTACAGTCAATGTTACATCTACCAATCTGCAATACTTCAATTAAAATATTGATAGAATGTACAAGATAATAGGCATTTTAATTCAAATTATTCTAATTCAGAGTACCATTTGCTTACTTTTGATGACCATTTCATTTGCAAACTTGCGATTTTCTACGCAATTAAGTAATTTGTTTAAAAATCCTTGATTGTCATGAGAGACACTTGGGGTATCCTGTGCGAATAAAGAAAGTAATAAAATAACTCCCTTGATGGTTTACTACTAACAGCTACCTAAAGTCAAGGGTTAAAAAGTGTGCTGATTATGTTCTAAAAACTATTGCACAACACGAAACTATCTTTCCTTCGATACTAGTGTGTGTTACACAAGTTTCAATTAGAATAACAATGAGATTCTAGAGTTTTTAGGTAAGGAGTGTGGCTAAACCGTCATAAGACACGGTGTGATGTGATTTATAGATTTGGGGATGGTAAGATGTTTTGCGTCAGTTCCCTCAATTACAAACTTGCAACTGCAAGTTGAAATGAATGGAATTTATTAGTAAGCAATACATAATAAGTAGGTAATGCTTGCGAGACAAAATGTCAGGTAAGACAGGTACGCACATCTATACGAAAATGCATTTGTAAACATTGTGATTATATGAAAGGACTACTAAGTAGTTAAAATGAAATGAATGAGAGATTATGAAAGCTAATTTACAGTAAGTACATTACTAAAGAGTAGTAGAGACATTTGGCAAGCAACAATAGAAATGAAAATATGAAACTAAAGAAAAGGGTTAGTAAGTGCATATTGTTGTAGTGGATTCATTAACCACGTGGCAACTTCCCCTACACCAATCCCTAAGAGAAGAATGAAGAGTAGGCTCGGCTATGTCAGATCTGGCCATGCTGCATTTTGATGTGATATGAACTAGACAGAGTGACTGACAGATAGATCTCTAATATCACTACCTACCTCCTCCGACCATCACACAGATATCACATCATACCAGCTAACCACCCCTTTGCTTTAATTTCTATCCTCGACTCTCATCTATTCCTCCTCATCTTATTCTGATGGGTCTCTGTAGAACTAGAGAATTTATAATGTAACAGATACTCTATCTGTATATTAAACTTCGCATATGTAATTTTAGGTGTAAAGAGAATATAACACAGAAAGCATAATTGTCCAGATGAGCTACTACGTCTATGGTCACCAAAGCCTGTGAAATTTTAAAATTTTGTCCAGAGGTACTGACTAAATAACAAATTGGGACACACACGGACATTTTGTGAGTGTGAGTACAATTATTTAGAAATGCATTGACGCTTGGAAATACAAATTAAAACCATATCGACGCTCGTACTAACCGTAACCAATCGGAGAACTCACTTTGAATCTTAATCAACTCGAGCTTAAGTTACTAAGGCTTTTTTAAATTGGATCCCAGACATTCCCCCTCTTGCATACGATATGATAATCAGGCAAATCTTTCGGCTTTCAATGCGGCCTGCTTGCAATTTTCCTCAGGTCTCAAGTCTAATTTAGTCGTGCTACATTGTTACAATACAACTACAAAGAAATGAAACATTTGGCTAAATGGTACTGTGTAAATATACGTATCAGTAACCTTAAAGTAGCAAAATAAATATGGCTTGGTGATGTGAATTAAATTGTTGATCTAATAATTGTATTATATACGGTATAAACTGTCACATTTATATTTTAAATGACAGGACATTAAAAGCGAAGGAAATGCAGAGTTGGGGGTCAAACGGCCTGCTTGCAATTCAGGTCTGAAGTCTAACTTAGTCGTTGTTAGAAAACCACTGTTTAGAAAGAAATAAGCTAAAAATGAAACATTTGGCTAAATGGCACTGTGTAGATGTACGTGTCAGTTACCTTTAAATAACAAAATAACCTTTGATATTATATTATTGCTGTGAAATTTTTAGTCCACTGCGATCTGATTATTGTAATACTTAGGAATAAACTGTCCCTTTTGTATATTAAATGACAGGGCAGTAAAGCATGCATGCAGGAAATGCAATTTATATTTGTCAGATATGCTTAGTTGCGGGTCAAATTGATTGGGAATGGTCGTGAGAGTATGAATATTTAAAGCGATATGCCACGGTGGGTTGTGGTTAAAATTTTAATTAGCTGAATGTAGAAAATGTTGAAAATGAAAGTTTTGTCTGAGGGTTGAATGACAACTTTAGTACTATTATGAAGTTACTCAAGCCGTGTAGAGTGAGGAATGTTGTTATTGTTTCATATCTATGTGAATTGCAGTGTATACAGCAATCTGTATTTGAGGGCTGTATGCCTTATATAAGTGCACCAACAATAAGTTGTTATTCAGATACATAGTTTCTAGTGTTGGTGCTAACTAAGGATAGGGATATAATAGGAGGCAGTAATAGCAAGTATAATATTTCCTTGACTTCCTTTGACAAGGGAGTTCATAGTGTGATATTAGTTATATGTATGCATCTGGGATTATGATAATGGAGTAGAGAAGAGAAACACAGAGCGGCAAGCAGGAGGAGATGACGTTTTTGGCGCTGAGGAAACAATGAGTGCACTGAGCCATGCCGTCATAAATTTATCCAGTCGATTTTTGCCATAAGTTGAAGTTGAAGTTAAAGTTGAAGCCCAATAAGCTTCGCAAGCCTTCCAACTAAGCAAAGTAACTGAAGGTTGGATTTTGAGTTGACTTTGACTTTCCTCTAGTTTGGTTTTGTCCTCAGCCAGTTCCTTTGGATTTAACCAACCGGCTTTTCTCTCCATATCCCCGCGGTGTACTGTAGTAATAAGTCGAGTTGCCTTTTACTTTTGCATCGGTAGCCTTTATTCTTAACTGGAGTTAGTCAGTTCTGTTCAGTCACATCACAATAGCCACATAAGACAAGGCAAGAGCCTTCTTTCTTACTATTTTACACTAGAGTACACGTTATATTGTTCCATTATGTCCCCATTCTATTCATCATCGTCGCATCACAGCCTAAGAATATCTTAATACACTACTCAAAGTAAACTGCTACACAATAGCACAGCGCATTTCTCCCTACTAACATTTCCCCGTGTCTAAAGGGTAAAAATCTCTGTTTTACTTCAAACAATACACAGTGACAATCTCAAGCAGAACATGAAGAATATCTATGCTCTTGCTAAAATCCTTTATTTCAAAATAGTACATACTATGTATGTAGTAAGGAGTTTGAACTGTCTAGTCCTTATAGTACAGATAGAAGCTAGAAAGACATTCAGCTCACTTGGCTGAGTCAGTTCAAGTTGTTCGAGTGTTGAGTAGCTATGCACATAGTATATAGTGGAAGGAGAGAAAAATGTTTTTAGAATAAGTGTTGTACCAGGATAGAGTGTTATGTAACAATAACGTAATGTATATAAATAGGAGGCAAGGAAAGGATGATAAAATGCTAAGCAACTTTATATGCGTTTATAATGTAATAATAAAGTTGTGCTTGCATTCTTACAAGGATTTCTTGCGAAACTGAAATGCATTTACCTATTCACTATATGTAATGGGAGGTAATATAATCTTTATCTAAATCTCACCAGCTTCTTAACAGATACAGACACACTGTGAGCCGTTTATTACATCATAATATATCCACCCTTTAGCTCCATTATACTAAAAGTACCTTCGCTATGTTATGTAATTGCAACTATAAACGCACAAACAAGATTCAAATGTCTCAGTCCCTCTCCTCTGACTTGTATTAACTTAACTGCGCTCTAAACTACCTTATAAGACTACAAAGCCTAAGCGCAAAGCAATAATTCATGAACAGGCTTGTGGAAGCAAATAATAATTTTTCATTTTACAGACAGTTTGGATTGTAAGCATATCTTACGTAAAGCTGATGTTAAATACGAGTAAAATGGTAGCGTAATAGATAAAGGTACAGTAAATAGTTTTTGTTGCAGAAACCCATAGGTACTATCCACCGTAGGAAAACACAACATTTTCTAATGTTCCCATTTGCACAGCTACGGCTCAATTCCCTGACTATTACTACAGTCTACACTATTGGGAGAGCGTGGAGAATTGCTCAGTGGATAAAGAAATTAAATTAAAAGTCAACTCTCCCAATCTGCACTCTATGAATTCTCTATAACCAACACAAGATATCCCATCCTACAACTAAACACTTTTTTACAGCCACACTAAACATTGTATTACTATTATATCCATTTGTACCTGGACACAAGTAATTCATAGCTTTACTAAAATTAACTTTTAAGTAATTGCACAACATTTTTGAATTGTCTTCGGATCATGAAACTTGAGGTCAACGGAACGAACGAGTTTTCGAAATTTTTGTAATCGAATACATCCCCTGTCTAGGGAAGTGGGTAACTTTAACTCATCCTCTGTCTGGGACTTTATGACCTTTGACCTTGATTATACAAATCACTTCTTTGCTACATATGTTACAACAGTTTATTGTTGATACATACATACGAATATAGCTGCTGTAAGATGGTTGCAGCTACCAATTAAAGAATTAGAAGACCAACCCCTGAAGGGTTATAACATTGTCTTTTCAGCTACCCTGGAATGCATTGTTCCATTTGTTTGCTATTGTTTATTGTGACTCTAAGCATTGTAAATATTAGGACAATGCTATGATAAGTGTTTACAATGTAGTAGTTAAGCAGGGTGTATAAATAATTGCCTTAGATGTGCATAGTGAATAGAAAGGTTGATCCTACTATGCCAATAGTCAATAGGGCTACTCTGTGTGGTAGTTGAATTGGTTTTGGTGATTTGGATGGGATATAGTTGTGTAGTTCATAGCTGTAGTGGTGTGTACACAGAGATAAAGGTTGAGGTTGAAGCGACGAACTCCCGATGGACAGCGTGGTGTCAGTGATCTTGACCAGTGGTCCTGACACCAAGTCGTAAATCACCATTAGCCCAGAGAAGTTGAGAGTCGGTCGTCGTCATCTTGTCCATCACTTGACGTCTTGACTTCAGTTCACGTTCCCTCGCATCACTTACCCGAGTCTGAAGCTCCGAACTGAGCTGCCCTTTCGCCTTTCCTGCTCTCCCTTATCCTTCCTCCTCTATTCTCGATCCTACTGTCGTGTTTTTACTTTTATTCCTCTTCTGATCCTATCCTCTGTGGTATACATATTTATCCAGACAAGGCTAACACTAACATTCTTCTAGCGGTATATAAATAGAATGCTAGGCATTGCTCAGCTGCCAGCCTATCTCTCCATGTTATCACATTCTGACTTTTGTAGTCTCTTCTCGGCTAAATGTCCTGTCCACTTTCTTTCAGCCGACCAGAAAGAAGAGTGAAGTCAAGGAAAGTGAAGATGTATTATAGAGGAAGCAGGGGCGGAAGACCTTTTCCCTTTCCCCTTGCCAAAGATACCGAACACAATCCCGCGGCTTTTCCTCAATCTCCTCTACAATTGGGATGACTTACAAAATACACTTGGGTGTTGGGTGCCTGTGCCTCGCATGACAAATCTTGTGTTCACTAGTACAAATGTTATAAAAATATTTAAAATCCAGTTAGAATCCGATTCTGGAAATACTACTGTTGCTTATTAAGCCTTACTTATTATCTCTTAGATTCTGAGGAATTGGAATGAATATATTGATAACATAAGTTTGTCTGTAAACCCAATGCATGGGGCTTCCCCAGTAAATTATCCAAAGAGAGTTTCTTGGGAGAAGTCAATCGGAGTTAAGTGTGATAGAATTACTTGGGAGTCATAACATTAGGAAGCTCACTGTGATCCGAGCATTCCTTTCATACCAAGGAAGACAAGGCAACTGACTACAATAACGGAAGTTGAAATGGAGCACTCAATTTTTTGTTGTGCAAGTACTACATACATTGTGTTGGAGACAAGCTTCGCTCTCGCACTGCACTTCGCTTTGAAAAATGTTATTATGCAATCAGAGTGCTTATAGAAAATACATATTATGCAGATAGGCTCAGAGAGCCCCGAATGCTAAGTATAGCATAAATCTGTCGGTAAACACACAAATGGCCAAAACATCACAAGCCTTAGATTTAGCATTTAGCTATCGGTATCCGCTGTTTATGCTACAAATACTACAACCGACTCACCCCCGTCAAATTTTGATGCGTACAGCTCTACCTTTTAAGAATAATTTTTCAATTATTGTGTATTTTACCTCGAAAGTTGTAAATACTTTTACTGTAGAACCTTTTATTTGATTATGTACTTTGTTTCTTTTTAAAGCAGTAAAGCATTGTAGATTCCGATTCCGTAGTGTAAATGCCTTAGCTGTGGGTAAATGCTAAATAGCATTGGTTTAGTAGAGGTAGAGCTATCATCATTGGGGCTTGAGTGAATAAAATGCATAAAGTACGTACGTCAGAGAAGAAGAGTAGAAAACAAGAGTACGACATTAGTAGTGTATGTGTTGGGAAGGTGGTATATGCGGATTTGGTGTAGATGTTACTAGAGAAATGTAATGTCTGTCAGTGAATAGCGGAAGATCAAGAAAAGGAAGATATTGTGTTTGTCTATGTTAAAGTATGAAGTAGAATCAGTTTAAAGAAAAGAAGAGTTGACTTATAAAATAATGTAATTCGATGCAAAGTAAGGAGTGGAATATGCACGTTTTCACTGGCTGAGTGGTTCACTTTAGTGACTAGCATTAGTTGTGTTTAGTTCTTCGAGGACTTTATGTAAGGCTGTACAATAGAAGACATACGTAAATATATTTTTAGGTAAGCCTTTTAGTGTTCTTATCCCACACTATTTATTTTAGTCTTTGGAGCTTATAGTAGTTTAGTTATACTAAGACAGGAGTTGGTAAGTCGAGAGGGAAGCATATGGGTATCTCCACACCCGAGTAACGAAGGAAGAAAGTGAGAGATCCATTCTTAACCCAACTGAAGCCATCCATAGTCAAATGCGAATTTATAAAGAGGAGTCTGAAGGAACGTTTCTTGTGGATGTCTATTTGGTGTGCATACTTGTAGTCGTCTCTCTGGTGTGGTATGTGGTCCGTAGTCTGTAGCACTGGGGGTTGCTTTTCCTTTTCGACATGCTAGTACGAGCTAAAGACTCCGAAGGAAAAGGCGAGGAAAGGAAAGAACACATTTGGGAGAATCAGAGAGAGGAAAAAGGATTACAAATGGGGAACAATTCTTGATTCCTGTCGCCTGTTCAACTCGTTAGCATAAGCGAAATGGCTTCTCCACAGCCAACCAACATATGGCGACATACGAGCAGTTCAGCTCAGTCAAGTCGAGTCAAGTCAACTTACGTTACTCCTATAAGTATATCTACTGTTCATATACATTAGGTCCCTAACAAGATAGAATATTTCGTAGCTTAACTTAGCTTACTCCACTATCTATTACTTACAGACAACGACATATGTAGACTATAAGGAGTAGAAAGCGTAAGCAGGGCAAATCCACTATTCAAATGTATCTTTTGATTCTACACACACACTAATGCATCTGACTGGTGGAGTGTGCACTTGTATGTGTATAGAGCCTACCTAAGTGCATCTCACTAAAGCATTTCAAGTGATTTTTCTCAGAAATTCTGTCACAGATGAAAAAATGAAAACCATTTTCTGGAGAACGAAGCTTTTGATGAGATTGGGCGAAGAGGTCTCCTTCCTGATGCATTTTCTGTGGAAACAAAATATACAGAGATTTACTTTATTACTAAGTCACATATGATATCCTCAGCACCATCATACCCACTATTCCAAGACACACACTTAGCTTTGACGAATCGAATCTTTGCTCTATTTTCTGTATCGTCCCTCCCAACTTTTATCAGAATGACATCACTTAGCATAGCTAATTTTCTACGCACACACTTACACTACCCTGCCGTATTAAACCATAAGAAATTTGTTAATTTGTGTAAAAATTCAACCGTGAAAACTTGCTCCACGCTTGTAAACATAATTTCGCTTCTGCTAATCCCAACAAAAAAACTACATCTTTCCAAGTTATTGCTATCTCTGTGTATTCCAACCCTGCCTTAACATCCACAAAGAAACATTTAGTGGGAGAACAGTATAGTTTATAGGGATATTTGTTTCCCAACAATTATTAGTCGATTAGACACTCGCGTCCCCATTCCCTCAACTTGTGATTCTTTAACTTCAGTTCATGCTAACCGCTGCTCTGCACGGAAATATCTCCCTATGCTCTAGCCCTTCAACATCATCTTCGCTCTGCACTACAAGGCATAACTTTGTTTTCTTATCATAATAGCCGAGTCATGTCTTGTTCTTGTCTCGTCCTTTTATTAAACAGCTCGGCTTGACTTATACCTACGAACAATAACGTACGGCTTGACTTTAGCTCTCCACTAATTGTAAGATAACCTATACCATATCTACCCTAATAATATCTGAGTAAACAGTTCCTTTTACTACACTCTTATCTAATGTCTTACGTAAGCTCACATTTTTTCTATCAGAAAGTACTGTGTGATACACTCTGCATTGTTTAACATATTGTCTCTGCTAGATTAACATTAATTTTGATCAAAGGACATCAACACTTGTTGGTTTAGGGGGAACTCGATATTTTGTTGGCAGAAGACCATTATATAACAATAAAGTAACTCAACAATGTACAGTAAACCATAGCATTTGATTTTTACTGTTCGTGCAATCATACATCTCGTATAGTGTTAAAGTTTTATATCTAAATCGATTCGTAAAAGAAATTTGTGGTCCGTGAACCTAAATAATGTGTGTAGAGTGCATTATGTTGCCAAAGGCTAAAATTGACATTAGGATAAAGGAATTTCGTTTTCCCAAAGACATTTGTGTAATAACAATAATTTGATAAGTCGAAATCAAGTTTGTGTGTAGAGAGAACAGTAAATTGGAGTTAAGGAGCAAGAAAAGATAAAAAATGAAGCCCTGTGGTTTATTTGGGTAGAGTAACGTATTAAGAATATATTAGAATGCAGTCTCGACATTTGGTGGTTGGTGTGTACACATAATTATGGAGTCTATCATAGATGATAGCATAAGAGTCTGGGCGATAGAGTGTAGGCTACGGATTTCCAATTCCTCGTAAGTATAGAGACGAAAGGGATGAAAACTGGTTCCGTGAGACTGGACACAAAAGTTGATATTAAAATGCGATTAGGAATGAGTCTCGTCCAGTTGAGTTGAGTCCAACCCAGAGCAAGGTGCACACACACGGCAGAGCGAGTCAGGTGGGGATTAAAAAGGCGTCGACTTTTCTGCATGGGCTCCAATCCAACTCTCCTTTTTTGCGTGGAAAACATCGTGTAATTTAGAAACAACCTGTAATTTCGTCAACGCCATGACAAGGCTATTGTACATAGCTATGCGTTTATAAATGCAGAGAGTACGCAACCTGAAATTATTTCAGCCATGAAGAGAAATACAATAGGAGCAGCCAGTACAGACCACAACGACCACAAAATAACCAACAAACCTGACAAGCAACGCTTGACTCAGCTCGGCCACTTTCAATTCAGTTCAGACTCAGCCCAGAGCATACAACATTTGGGTCATAGACTTAATAAGGTGGTGGGCATGGAGCTACAGACATTAGTCAGGCTATTTATGATTTCTTCAGGCTATCCTTCCATACACATCGTAATCCTTCCAATTACGTCTATACAATACAATAGTACCAGCCAGCTTAATACGAATAAAATAAATTCAATCTTTCAATTAAAACTCACCCCATGCCATTAAGCATAGCGACTAGTCTTTCTACACTTGCAAGGGAGAAACTACAAGACTCCACTTATGTGTACACACAAGTTGCTGACGCAGAAAATGAAAAATATTTGTAACCCAATGAATGATTAGGTCAGCACAGCCCCCGAAGTAGAAACGAAGGATGCAAATGAGAATGTTCCGAATTTTTTGCATCAATAATTCAGAGCTTAAATATTCTATTAGTTCACACTGCATGACTCTCCAATTTTTGAACAAATGCTACAGTGTAGTGTACACTAATGCAAAAATTCTATATAATTTGGCATGGTAAAATGTAGGGTAAGACTCCAGTGTATCCCTACCCTGTGTGCAGTACAGTATTCTAGCAATAACCATAAGATACTAATCGTAGTTACAGGAGATATAGAATATATGAGACATGGAGTCTCTCGCCTTTTTCTCATTCTCAACCTCTAACATTCAAAAGACAAATTGAAATTTGCACAGAGAAGTAAAGTATGCATGGGATGTAATAGCCGGGAGTTTTACAGTAGCACAACGTAATGTAACGTGTAATGCTAAATGTATTGCAGTTAGAAATAGAAGTGTAGCTGTAGAGTGTAATAGTAATGTGAAGTGGAGTCCTGTTAGTTAGGGGCATTCCCTGTAGATTTGTTTCTAGCTAATTTTCTTTCCTACTTTGGCTCGTTCGCTTGACTTAACCCCTTGCTATTTGGTCTGATCTGCTCGTGTTGCCGAGTAGCAGTGGCATGGCCCGTAGCTCATTTTCTTTATGTAGTAGACTGTATGAACACCGATAGAAAAGCACATATGCAGAGTAGAGCCACATTTATAAAAGGACAGACGAGTAAATACGTTATGTTTTGTAATAATATCAAAATGAGAATGTGCACAAGAGCCGACTACTAGAATGAGCATTGAGTCAGGAGGGCTTATTGCTAATAGAGTAGGAGAGAGTTCACGGACTACTCAACTTGGATTATTTATAGCCCATTTATACTATGCATCTACGTACGTACACGTAAACTAAGAAAATTATGCCTTTAATATTCTCCAAAAATTATCAACTCCTTCTTATTCCCAGCTATGAATGCATCAACAGGGTTTTTACACACAACTACCGCTATGCACTGCTCCGTCTTATAATTCCTAACTACCACCCCTATTTACTTTTACATGCACTCATTTCCTCCTCTCTGGATTTACCATCTCAGCCCATTCCAATTCGTATTACGGAAGCCACTGGGACAAAATAGGAAAGACCTTTCATTGTTTGCTAGGAACAAATAAACTTCTACTTACCAAACTCAGACATAACTCACATCTCACTCACCCACTCACCAAACAGGCTAGCACAATATATTTCCTTTTAATCATACATTTATTTACTATTTTTGCCATACACTATGCAAAATTCGAAAGAATCTATTAAAGAATGGTTAACAAGATCTCTGCTATATGCACTTGCGAATTTTGAGGCATTTTTTTGCAGAAAAAGACAAAAAAGTCCAAACAAGGAAAAGAAAGGTCAGGAAAAGACAAAGGTCAAAGGACAGAAAGTGACAAAAATGGTTATGAAGGCAAAAAAACAATTTGTTTCATTCGATAACCCGTATGTCATGTAGTCATTTTCATCTGCCAAGAAATAGCAAGTAAACCTTAACAATTAGATACAAGTAAATAAGTAAGTTAATCTGCAGATAAGACTAATATCTAATAAAATGTGATAAGACTAAACTTATGTTAACGGTTTTCAGCCTTCCGTGTAACTGTTTTCTATTATTTTCTCACCTCACGGTGTGCATTCAGTTGAATTGGAGTTTTCTTTTTGTTAGAATAGGTCCTCTTGCTCGGAATGGTGAAATTTTTATTTGGTTAGGTTGTGAAAGGATAGCAAGGTAAGGGGAAATCTGAGAAAATATTATTAGCTAAGCCTTAGTAGATGATGCAGAGTGACATACGGAGAGAGAAGGATAGAGAGAGCAGTGTGGATGGTGATGTGATGGCAAAGTATAAATAGAGTGTTGATGTAAGTGACAGGGTTTATGATGTATCGCCTCCTGCCTGTCCCATCCTCATCGTCCTTTTTGATCTGATGGATTCATCGTCACCGAAGCCAAAACTAAAGACAAGCGACACTTTCTTCTTCCGTTTTTTATTCCATTCTCTTTTTTCTCTTTCTATTCCATGTGACTTGCCTGACTTTGCTTAACTCAGGCCTCTATACTAATATGTGTATGCAAGATAATAGCGGGATACACATTGTCTAATGTACTTACGCACATCACCGAGTTGATATTCTGAGGATCATGCATTAGATACAAAGGATGTGAGTAGGTAGACTCTATATCAATCACATCGCAGAGCACACACTCATTACATACCTATCTTGTAAGTATTCCATTCCCTGGCTGTTATTATGTGTGATGTGATGCAGTTTAGTTTTCTTTGACGTACCGTGACGCAAGTTCTTTATATTTTTCTGTATAAGTGAGAAATCTGTGTGAAGTGAAGCGGCGTGTCTTGGACGGCAGATAATGCTCCATTCTGTACTTTGCTAATCTGTACTTGGCTGATTTGGCTTCCCTCGACATATCCTCGGCTCCTCATTTTTTCTGTCTCATTTTTTCTTTTCTCTTCCAGATAAGCAAAAGCAAGTCAAATTAAACATTGTAACGTTAGGAAAATTCATAGACATAGGCACTGCCCACGTAGACATTTTTTTCCAATTACTAATACTACCTCTGGTGTTGTTACATATTTATATTTAATATTTTGAGTGATGGGTATTTGTAGAGCAGTTTGTATTGTTGTTGCTACATCTTGAATGTGATTACCTGGGAAGTGAAGTAGTAATTTACTATTATGGATTAACCTGGTGATTGAAAGCTGTTATTTCGGTGGGTGAACTTCCTCCGTCCAATAATAAGGGATGTTAACTATTAGTAGAAATAAAAAGTTATCTGTGAGTCAAAGTCAAGTGATGACTTGACATGCCGACTGCAGAGAGATAGGAGAACCGACAGATAGAAAGATTTAGAGTGGATTTTCATCCGTTCTACTATTACATTAGAAAGGGATGCACAGATTCAGTTGACTTATGTGCAGGAAGACATAGTGAAATAGTAATATCACATCATTGACTTGTACCATTAGTTAGTAGCTTGTAAGTAGTAGATAGGTGGGTTCTGCGTATATTGCACATCTTTCTATCTCATTCCCCTGGCTTTGCTTAGCCATGAGGAAGAAAAAGATTATTCTGAATCGGTAAAAACATCGATTTTTCACTTTCAAGTCAAAGAGGAGGCAAAGATACCTTATTATTTCTTCCTGCTTGTCTGAAACTTGAAGAAAAGAAACTTGACTTAACTTTTTCTCTCTCCGCCTCAACTTGTTCTAGGCAGCGTATGAAAAATGGAAAAATTGAAACCTGTCCCTCCTTCACCTATTATTATGCATAAAAATATTTATAAAGATAGATGGATGGATCCCTTGCTCTCTTCCTTGCCACAGACAGCCACCTCCAACACAACAACATCAGATCATCCTATAACCCTAGCCACCGCCAAACAAAGGAAATACTTAACCCAGTCGAGTTTCATCGAGCAGAAGGAAAATAATGATGGAAAATTGTACGGAATAATTCCTTTTGCTTCAGGCACAGGCTGAACTCGTCTTTCTAAGGGCAGTTAGTCTACTTCACATTTTATACATACACAACTCCAATACATCCAAATCCTTCGCTTTGCCACTCGTATCTATTGGGAATTCTTCAAACATTTCATTTTACAAAACTACATGTAATCAATGATCAGAAAACTGCCAATGACGAATCTTTGATTTTCTCTCCACAATAATAGTAGAACTTGTCGGAGAAAAAAAGATTTTTTGAGTTGTTTTACATAATATTTTCAACAAACAGTCAACAAGTTTAAAAAATTAAATAATAATCTAAATTCAAACAACACAATACTAGATCTTAACATATCTTGAAGCCCTATTATTGTCCTACATACATAATATGCTAATAAGAAGTACAATCTTCTGTTATTCAAGAAAAATTATCTTTTTAAATTGTTGACCACACATTTCTCATTTTTTCTCCTTTTGGTTTATAGACGGAGAATGAGTCGATTAAAATAAAAGAGGTTAATAGTGGGAGCAGCCGAAAGACAACTGAAGATAACTAAAGGGAAAAGGAAAGTATTAGTCGAAACTAGAAAACAAAGTGGAAGGTATGATTTTGGAGGAAGGGAAGCCCAATGAAGCCAACGTAAGTTGAGCTGACAAATGTTGTGGGACTCACGCTTCATTTTTATATGCCAATGAAACCTATCATTAAATGAGAAAATGTTGGAATTTTTCTTCCATCTGACCGCCTTTTCCTACGCCAACAACTGATTGTGAACTGAAATGGAGAACAATCGCTTTTGGGTCTGCGTTGTACTAATATGTAGGTACGTGCACTAGTAGTCGGCTGAAATTGTGTAAAGGAAGAGTATGATTTGACTTGATCGCTTTTCTCAGCAATGTACACAACTAACTATTGTGTTTCCTGCAGTGGAGCTATGTAGATATAGACTGAGGACATTAGGTTGGGTGGGTTGGAGGCAGACGGTGACTAGAAGGTGGTAGATTGGTTCTCATACACATAATGGCATACATTAAGCAGTAGAAAACTTGGAATCTAGATGAAATTGAACGCAGGCAACTAGTCAGAGCTTAATACGACTTTAATTTGCATGTTTGTTGGAATGATGATGATATGATACGATATGGCATGTCATGAGTACAATTTTCTTTTTCCACTGCTCACAACTACTGCCTGGTTTCACATGCTCACTAAATGCTGGAGAAACCCGAGAGATCTATTATTCAGTCATTTTCCTAAATGCTCCTTGTTCCTTCAATACACGAAAAAAACAATAACTTAATAATACCTCAAAAGTCAAACATTGATGGTCTGAAATTATGTAGCATTTGCTGATTAAAATAATTTTGTTTCGTTTTAAAGC
>JABASH010001102.1:0-29480 GCA_019776445.1 Tomocerus maximus
GTAGGTGTTGAATATGTTGAAATATGTTAAACTTCCGCGCATGCCTGGTAGCACGAATTTAGAATATAAACACTAAACTTATAAGTCCCTAGCGCCTGCGTACAAACGAATTTATTCCAAATATATTCCCTTTGCTTATTCCAAACCAATTCTATTTACTCATTCCAAGCAAACTCTCTTACGATTTTATGGTATATTACGTAGTATTTTTTAATTTTTACACGAAATAAGTTTAAACTAAACCATTGTCCACTTACATTAAATTCTAGACTAAAGAGCATGTGAGCCCTAAGTCTTAACGTATATAAAATATTATAAAACCTTGTTGTGTTATAAAGTTGTGATCATGTCAGGATCTATATGTAGAAACTTATAGAATTAGGCCTTGACCTTGACCTACAGTACAGTACAGTACGGTGCTAAGGAAAAGCACCAAAGGACGATTGTTCGGTCAAACATTTTTGAAACCTACTAAATATGTCGACTGGGGTTAGAGATATATAGTAAGTAGGTACCATATATATAACCCAATACGTTTGGAATTGGAATCCCCTACGAAGCTTGTATCATTGCTTACAATAAGATTTATTGAGAGTCTCAACATTCCCAACAAAACAGTATTATTCCATTCTTAAGTCGAGTTAAAGTCATAACAGAGGCGAATTAGATTATTATATAATTTTTACTATTAAAACTTTTTATGACGGTACTAGGATCTTTAGAACTGAGAGGTTGAGACTTAACCTAAATATAGACACTTAACTTAAATTGGTTTTTGTTACCAATTTGGTAACCAGTAATTACAATGAAGCTCGACAGATTGAAAAACTGACTTTCTCAAGAACTCATATTGTAGTAAACCAAAATAGATTACAATTGGCTTCTCTGCCGTACTAGAAAAACAGGATAATGGAATTTTTATAAAATTTAAAAAGTACAAATTAAATAATAGCTTACTGTAATACTAAAAATTACGTCTTTTGTTCCTATTGAAAGTAATTGCGCATAAAATATATAAATGTTTTGAACACGCTTTTGTAGAAAGTGACTTGATCAAAGGGTTTCAGAGTTGAGATTGCGGAATTTCACTTTGTTCATTTATTTTATTTCATTACAGCTTTCATGCACAAAACTAAGCAGTGTAGATGTAAAGTTTTGATAAATAAACCTTATAAACTTATTATAAATAACTTTCCAAGGTGAATTATACAATTAACTTTATGCGTTCTCACGGTAGTACTAATTATTATAAATAGTACATCACTACTATTGTGACTTACTCATAGTTGCTGAATTCTGGAACCTCCTTTGGTATTTGTCGACTGATTATTTCCGATTTGGCAATTTGTACAATGTTTCTGAAATACAGAAACAAAATCCTTTTGCATTGAGGAACATTTTTAGTGAAGTACCACTTAACCTAAAATACTTAGATTAGAAATCAGCAGAAGCAATCTAAAATCTTATGGAAAACTTTTCTGCATGCTACAAATATCCTTGGATATTTAATGAAATATCTGAAACTCAGGAAATTAGTAAAGCCATTAGCTTCCATTAAATATAATTGTTTTTAATAAAATGACTATACAGCATTGGCACATATCTCACCTAAGTTCATCCAACGTAGTGAAGTTATTTCTGTTAATAGCATACTTGCATCCAATCATTGAGCTTCCAAGTCGACGATGCAGATATTGATCATTTAAGCACTCCTTTCGAGCTAAAACGGAACAATAAATCAATTTGCCTGTTCTTAATAAAATTTCACTTAAAAAAGTTCTCACTCCATTACATTAGATTCAGATATCGATTTAAAGGAGCCTACAGAATGGCATCTACAGACATAGTAGTCGAGTACAATAGAGACTAAAGGAACTGAGTTATCTATTCATATGAGATTTAAGAACTACGAAATACGATTCTAATCTCTTGACATCTGTTCGGATTAGAATAGTACTTTGGGACTATGCGATCATAACATTTGACGGCTGAGAGGAGATTAAATCTCTCTGGGCAAAATTCCTTTTAAAGAATTTAACTGAGTATTGCATTGAAGTGTCCTGTGTAACTCGAGAAACGGAAATAATGGTCTGATAATTTGCAAAAGGGGAAATGTCCATGAGTACAATTTATCATTCGTTGATATCATTACATTTCGTTATAAATGTATGCCATGCATTAAAGACTTGTTTGACCATATATGATACTATTAGACCATTGAGAGTAGTAATGTTAAAGTTTTGAATAGACCCTTTTCCAACGCTATAGTATTACAAAATTGTTTTCCTCGAATTGTTCGACATAGACTGCAACTTATAATCGATTTCACCAGTTGACTGAATTCTATTGCGTAATATATTTTATTCAGTGCATGCGATCTTTTCAATTTGGAGAAAAATGATAAAACTGGTGGGCATGAATAGGTAAATACGTCAAAAGTACAATGGCCCAGGTATGTAGAAACTGTTACCTTGTTTCATTTGAGGAATGATAGGAAAGTGTGGACAGCCAAAGGGAAATTGTGAGTATGTTATAGAGAAGACCGTAGGACGTGAGGTGAAAGCCAAGGAGGATATTGGGCCGGTGACGATATTCGTAAATACTTGTTGAGACGGGTAACGGTAATTGTATTGTGAGCGTTGGCCATCTGCCCATGTAATCTTCGGGCGGAATGCGAGTGATCTCAATATAGACGTGTGCATTGGTGGGTGAAATGAGAGCAACGTCAAATTAAGTTGAAAGAGACTCATTGGCAGTAAGTGCCTGGAAGCACATAATTCCTTATTGTAATCACAGAATGATTGTTTATGTGGGAGCGTTAAAGAAAGCTGAGACAGCGAAACGATTGTCGACGGCGAATTAAGAAATAAAGGTTGCCATTCTCTGGCTTTGTTGGCTGAGTAACTCTTTTATTTCTTTTCTCTCGTCATCCAGGGAAACTCCGCGATAAAAGCGCTTTTCCATTAGAATTTACTCTTACCGTAGTTTATGGTACCTTAGTTCACTATTTACGGAAAGGTATACGCTCCGTCTCTACTTTCTCCTAGATAAAGTCAACAGTGCTCATCTTCAAGGCCTGCTCGAGATTACTTTACCAGGTCTCCCTTAAGGCAAATGGTACTAACCATAACATACTACTATGCTAAGTGCATACCTGCCTAATGCTATCCCACGTCCTACACGTGCAATTCTCGCTCTGACTCCACCACATGCAACTATAACTTTAATCCATACTGCTGTCTATTATACACATCTTTACATATAAATGTGCACTCTCTGTATGCACTCTTCCGCAACAACTGTGTTTCCACGATGTACTTGCGTAAGCTAAACTCTCTCCCATGCACCGAGACCTTATCATCTAGATGATACGCGTGGGTGAACTTAAATAGCAAACTTCTTGCAAAGCACATTATTGAGGACTCAGTCCTTTAAGATCTCCACTATCTTGTGAAATATTGATATTTATGTAATGTAGGGTTCTAACTATCGCGGCACTCTTTGGTGCAGACATCACTTTATTCTGCATCACGAACCTATATGAAGATACTTATGTAAGGCATGCTTATATTATAAGTTACGCTTATATAAGTTATGCTTAACGACACTACAAACATATTGGTAGAATAGTGAAAATGCAGCAATGAAATTATCCAAATACCTAGTTTATCCCGTTTAATTTAGAAAGAGGCTAGAAGAAGATCGTAAAGAGTGTCACAGAGAAAGCCTATAATCTAATTTAGAGACTATATGCGATACGATACGTGTATACAGTTCCGAATTTATGTATGTACATATATTGACCATTACTATTGTAAAATGAAAGGAAGAAGTAATAGGGATTAATCCGCCCGTGATATAAAGATATAGTTCTAGATTTCTTATTGCTATTCATCGGAAGTAATGCTATGTAAGCGAAGAATGTGCAAATGAGAATGGAAACTGCTTTTCAAGAGATACGCCTCAAGCTTCCTTATGAATATCAAAATGATTCCATATTTATTAATGCACCTACTTTCTTTTACGAGGTCGAATTTAAAAAGGTGATAGACTGCATGAGTTATGTAGTCTATCACCTTTTAGTACTACTTATGAAACATTAGTGTGTACAGTTCAAGGCAGAAGTCTTTTACATAGTGCTTCTTAATGCGACAGACAAATAGGGGGCTTGAAATATTATCAAGATTTACCCTTAATTGATGAAATCCTTCTTGCAGAAAGAAACAAGAGTATCTGAGATCATTAGACACATGGCTAATTGTAAATAATATCAATACAGAGTGGAAGAATGGAAAAAGTGATTTTGTCTGGCTGGTTTGATAACATGGCCGCAACCAGAGGGTGGGGCAAATACATGAAATCGACAAAAGGAAACATTTACCAAATAAAGCAAAACATGGTAACGATGTTTCGCCCAAAAAATTACCTATTTTTACTAAATATAGTTTCGTGTGCCCCCCCAGAAATGTTTTGGAGGTTGCGATCCTGTTTGAAAATGAGTTTCTTGTTCTGTAATCCGCAGTACTTACGTATGGAAGAATTCAGCAAAAACAAAGCACTTCTGGGCAAATAAGTAAAGGAGCTAAAATGTAAGTTTGAAGAAGAGTAGTAGTCAAAGTGGTTAGGTACATAACAGCTCCGTGTAGAGATCTAAGCCAAGCTTGAGTAACTTTCTCTTTGCAATCTGGATGCAACGAAACTCACATTATTCAGCTGTACATTTTCCCATCGTGTAACGAGCACTTACTTTGAATACAAGATATACCCGTGCAGGTATACATAAGCATTACTGGAGGATATCCTTGTTTGTCTATTTGCTTTCCGAGCAACCACACTTCACCTTCCACTTTTCTCATGTCATGGCTAGTAGAATTTGAAATATCAAAAATTCTAGTGTAGGCATAGACGGCATTACATTCCAGCTTTTTGAACCTTGAAAAATTATTAATGGAAGTTCAACTCCCTGAGCAAGTTGGAAAAGGTTTTCCTGCTTCCAGTTCTTGTATCCCCATAAATAATAAATTGAAAAATGAGTAGCTTTAACACAGATAAAAAATAGTCCAATGGTTGAAATCATTTGCCAATCTCCAATTTATAGGATCGATTTAAATGCTTCTGCGTTTCCGATCTTCATTTTTATTCCCGAAATTCGGTAATTACCGTTTCATCAGAAAAAAGGAATAACTTTGGTAAGGAGCAAGGAAGGCAACTGGAAAGAGTCCAAATGTGTATTTAGTGCTATTACCATCGTGCTGGTTACTTGAAAGGTTTTAGCTATCTCAAGCAGCCGCATATGTAAAGTGAATCAAACAAGTTCTATGAAATAGTGTCAAATATGAAATGGTGAAAGCGTGGAAAGTATTTACACGCTAACAAGCTAGCCATCCTGAATGAAAGCAAGTGCTTGTAATTTTAGCTAAGGTTTCTTAAAAGGGGCTACTATCATCTGGTTAAAAATAATTGGGGCTGAAAGCGACTGTTCTTGCGTGCAAAATAATTTTAATGGATAGTCTCAATATCTGTAGTTATGCAGTTTTGACTGAAAATTGAGACTCGCATATGCACGGACAGGAGTAGTATATCCTAAATTGTTCACTTTTGCATGCTATGCATTTAGTAATACCAAGGACCGAACGCGTGTGGTTGTTCACAATTTAGCAAATTAATAGGCAATTGGTTCTAGCCAAGTTAATCATAGCTTCCGTAGAAATGGGAACTATAGCTATCTATTCAAGTTTTAATTTTGCATCTAGTTCGTGCACTGGTGCACCCCCATGAAGACTTAGCCGTAGGAGGCAAAATCGTTGCACCAGAATGAGAATTGTGACAAATATCTAGCGTTTAGTTTGGGTTTAAAAATAAATTGGTGCGTACTTAACAGCAAATAGCAATGTAAACGCCGAATGCTTAAACATATTAATCTAATGCATACTAGACAAGGACATTTGAAAAATTGATTGTATGAAATAACTGTCTAGTGAATAATGCATTGCGCAATTACTGACGGAAGAAAATTGTTCTCGGGGAGGCATATAATATAGTAAATAGTATGTTTGTGGAGCATGTTATTATTGTATAAGGGTATGGTAGCTGGCTTGGTAATTCACTGAATTGAAAATTGTTTAAATGACAATTAATGAAAAGAACGTTGAGGAGGCGGGTCGTTAGTTTAAATGGAACTCTACATCAAACCAGACAGTTTAGTCGGCTATTAAAGCTTCCTTAACTTGATTCAGTCAAGGACAAGGCAAAAGGCAACTTGAGAAAATCAGCAGTGCAAAACAAATAATACGGTACAGTTGTACCACTTGTACCTACACAATTGCAGCAAGGCTACTATAGCACAAGTACATACATGCAATATCTTTTCTATGGACTGTGGCTCTGTCCATGATACTTCAAATTGCGTAGACCTCTATTATTCTCCAAGATATATTATCTTTTTTATAATGGTTTTAGTCATGAGCTAGCGGTTTTTTCAATTTTACATGTCTATATAAAACTTAATTATATTGACTTATTTAAGTAGCTAAACATAAATTCCAGAGAAAGGAAGGGGCGATGCTTGACAACTTTTACGACACATTTAATCTATTGTGTGTGTAAATAATGAAACTCTTTTTAGATGGCACACCGTAACATGTAATAGGTGTATTCAATTCTATAGTATGTTGTATACAAGTACATTATTTTTTATAGCTCCTTGATTAGCCCTATATATCAGTGTTATCTATTTCGGGCACATTTCACATTTCATCTTAGTAATACTCCTATGCACATCAACATAAGACACAAAGAGTCTTATCGAATCTATTGTAAATTAAAGTTTAGAATGTATTGGAATTTGTGGTGCAGAATCTTGTTCGGATGACATACATAGCTATTGCTTCAGACGTAATATATGAAAAAGTGGTGTAAACAGAAAATAGAATCATATATATAGGGAAAGTAAGTAAAATTTATATCTGAGAAAAGGTAGAAGAAGTTTCCACTTGAGAGCAGATGTCTACAGATAGATAGACAATGTAGGAAAGGTAGACACAATACAAAGCCTAGTTGTTCCGTCCTTGCAAAGTACAATGGAATTTAGATAAATTTTTTATTCCTTACACCAGGGATGGTTTTCAGAGAGGGACTGTGTATCTCTTGCATTGCAAGTAGATGTGGAGGGAAGGAAGCAACAAGAGAATAATATATCTTTCTTTATGATAAGGAGTGAGAAGATATGATCGCATTTCAAGGGAGACAGACAGATAAGGACATTAAATGTACATATCCACATAATAGTATTAGTTACTAACCTGCTATGTGCAAGTGTAAGGAAGGCAAAGGCTACGCTCTCAATACCTAACAGTGAGTAGTTACAAGTGCAGCGGCGGAGGTATGGATGGAGGACCGATATTACTTATATTGAATGGCAATAAATGGAATATAGCCGACGAGCAGTATAGTTGGAGTAGCTGTGTGCTAAATAGACGGGGACTCGGAATGGAGTGAAAGCAGCTAGGGAAGGAAGCAAGTCAGGTTGCGTTGAACGTTGGAGAAAGTAGTCGAGTGCGGAGAAATATGCTTGCGGAAGAGAGAAGTTGGGGAAGAAGAGAGCGAAAGATTTGCAAAGTGAAGCGCTTGCGTTTCGGTGAAACGCAGGGCTGAGAACTTCGGATACTGTGTGTCTGATATAAAACAGGGACCATTCCTAATTTCGATCTCAGATTTTTCAAGCAGTAGTTAGCCATTCATGGCTACTACTCGTTGTCTCATCTTTCTCTTAAATTAGTGCATCCGTCGCTGACTTGTGTGAGTGCTTATTTTGGACTCGAACAGGTAAGATCTCTCTCTCTCTCTCTCTCTTTTAGCACTATGTAGATTCACTCTAGTATACCTACATACGTGGTAGTTACTTTTGTATGGCTATAATCGCCTGTGTATTGTACTCTATTGGTATAACAACTAGCTTTATGTATTTCATAAATATATAGTCAGTAGTGGAGAAAGCAGCTGCACTTTCTCTGCTTACTTTCATAGCAAATAATCTATCCGTAAACTTTCATCTGAGTCTGAAGAAGGGAAATTCATATACACGTCTTACCTTAGTCTACGATAGTAAAACTGGAAAAGCCATAAAAACGGAGACTAACGAAACCATCGACGGAGTTGTGGAAACACAAGGCAAGGAATTTATTGCTATAATTATGAGAGTTTCTGGAACATCATACTTTATGCGGTTTATATCTGCTTACTTCCTAATACACTAAAGCCAACCCACTCCATTCGCTCGAGCTCATTTTATAAATTTTCCTTTATTATAGTAGCAGGTAACGAACTGTGCTAAGTCTTATCTTCATTTAACGACAACCTGAAAGGATGATTAGCTTAAAGAAAGAACTTGTTTAACCCAACATCCGCAATTCAGCTTTGTTTTCATAATAATGTAACCGCAAGACTTTCGTATCCTTCATAAGAAACCTGCTCCTCGGAAAAAATTATCTTCTACCACGAAATGTCGATTTAGTATTCACTCGTCTCTGTCTGTAATATTCTGTCTGCGAGTTCAACCTGAAACCGGAGAATTATTTTTTGCATTGAGAAAAGGGAAAGTCCCAGCGTGATTTGACTTTCTCTGTTGAGTGTTCTTTAGACTCACTTACTAAGTAAATCATAGTTGTAACAAAATCACTATTGTGAAAATACATCCGTAGGATAGGGAATTAGAGCCGAGGTAGGCCAGAAGCTAAAGCTATTCTTCTTTTGCTGTGATGCAGATGTGGCTTCAATTCTCTGAAATAGGAGTATGTTTCACCGTCTTGATTCTTCTATAGCCCTATCTGTCAACAGTAGTACATTCAAAGAGTATTTTCCATCCAAAGGAATCTCTTTTGTATCTCATATATGTGTGCAACTAGATCCTAGCTAAAAGAGCACCACAGACTAAACCACATTTTGAACAGACAGAAATATTTCAAGAGAACCGCATCCAAAACTTACCTATCCTAAGTACTGCCGTATAAAAGTACAGACATCATTTTTGTCACTTTTTATGATATTGGCAGAGTGTCTTCTTAATATGACTTGTTGTTAAAATAGTATGTAGGCGTATAGGTACTTTGGCATAATCAAATTACATTCCAAGTATTAGTGGGAGTTTTCTATAAATTATTAGTAGGAGGTGGGCGTGTGTATAGTATAAATAATAGAGCCACTAATACATATGCAAGCAGAGTCTGAATAAGCACAGACAGAGATGAAGTCACTTTTGTTTAGTAATTGCAAACAGTTAGTTTCTCAAAACTTACATACTCATTCCCAGAATGTATTTTTGGTTTATAAACTTCTTAACCACAAAGCTTGTGGGCATATGCAGTACATTTCGTATTTTACGTGTGTCCTTTTACCCAGAGTGAAAGTTTACATGACAATCACTCACTCACTACGCTTACACTTTATACGCAGCGCAAAAGCTGTGCTTATGAGTTTGTCAAGTTTACTGGTAACGTCAGGGCTGAAAGTAGACTAAGTGTGGCTCTCCAGTGAAATTTCCTACCATAAATCAATACTCATCAGGAAGAGAGGCCAATTTTATTTGTTAGCTCAAGAAAAAAAGAAACTAGCTACTTATTTGTTGCCATTTTTGAAGCTTTCTCCCCACTGCTGTGCTTTGAATTCCAACTTTAACGAATTCTCTCTTCCACTACAGTGAGCATTGAACTTTACCTTTTTCAATATTCATTTAACTCTGTGCCCTATGTACATAGCATTAGGCAACTTGACAATCAAAGCAGGAAATTCTTTATTTACTATTTATATTCATACACTTTTTCCCACACGCTGCTCCATTGTTATTAAGGCAAGGCTTTGGTTCTTATTAAACGAAACAGAATTCACTAGCTCAGAAGATTTTACTCAGAATTTCCAAGAGTTAATCAACGAAAACCTTTGAAATAAAATGAAAAACCTGCATGCTCACTGGTATATTCCAATTACACAAAAATACGGCTTTTAAAACATATCTAAGCTTAGACATATCTAAATACTAACTAACCTAAATTATCCTAGAGAGGAACGCTCTCTTTTAAGCTTTAGGAAGGTGTTGAAGTTGAAAAAAAGCCATGGAACATTTATCCTGCATTCATAGTATTTATACATTAAATAATAGCAGACGGAACCAATTGGGAACAAAGTAGGTATTGATTCGAGACTCGTTTGTCGTTGAATAAAATAGAATCTGCCTGAAACGAGAAACTGTAGCAAATAAGTTTATACTATAAAGTACCTATTTTTGTGGTAGTAATACTGAAAACCACTTTATTATATTTCATTTATTAAGCTTTGGTTAATGGTTTCTTAACAAGAAATGACAGTCTGTGTAGTGATCACTATGCTATAGGATTACGGGTTTCTCACCCAATTGTTTCACACTAAATGTGTCATGGACATAAGCCTTTGTACACACATTAGAGGACCCAGAATCTGACAAAGAAGCCCTAAGTTATTGATTTATCATTTAGAATTCTGTAGGTATCTACATAGAAACATTATCAAATTGCTTAGAGCTTCCTGAGGTGTTCATACTCATCGGGAGAGATACGACAGTTAAGTAATTACAACTCCCAGGTGAGTACACAGAAAGATACCTGAGTAAACAAGGCTAGTTTTAAGTTACATATAAGGTTGCCCAGTTTGTCTACTTTTATGCATTATAGGAAAACATTTCGCAAGTCCTACGGCACGAAGAAAGTGCAGGAAGCACTGTTGCTGAAACACCAGAGCATAATGGATACACTTGGGTATTTTTGAAGAACAGGAAAATTCATTAGATCACATAAGACCAGTACAGTAGAGTCAATATGGTCGAACTACTTATAAATGAAAGGACAAAATCAATCGACTCGAGACTCGATGGAATAAATTCTTTATATTGTTCATAGCAGCATGTGGTAAATCTTTCTAATAATTGCTTTAAGATCAAAATCTCAATTTGATACATGCAATGGTTTTCTGACCATCTTTTTAAATAACAACACTAATTGTGCCTACAGCATAATATGATATCTATTAAAGCTAAAAATGAGTCACAGAATGTCGAAAGTTTTCTATAGTAACTATTTATCTTTACAAAATTTCACACAAATTTTCGAAATGAAAAGAGAAACTGCATTGAAATAGAATTAATTTCCGGGATATTCGTTCATGACGGTCCTATTCTGTGCATGAAAATTGTGACGAGCAAACAGTACGACTTTTATAGCTGACAAGTACCAAGATAGGATTTTAATATTTACATTACCCTTTCTTCCTACACATAAGAAATGTACTGGGATCCAATGTAGAAAGTTAATCTGCTTATTTGTGCTTTGCACTGTGCTAATTGTAGTATTCAGCTATATTTTGTTGTATCCTTACCATTATGTCAGTAGGAAAATTTGGCGTTACATAACACAGTATTTTTAAATACAGACAAGTAAAAAAAATCGCTCAATTTAGCCGACTAAAAGTTCAGCAATACAGTTTCAATTGGAAGACACGAGAATGAAAAACTGTATTACACGAATTGGTACAAAAGTAGATAACTTTTCTGAGAGTTTGTGGTAGCAATTTGTAAAAATCGGTTATGGCTAAGAATGCAATAATAGTAAATACGGGATAAAATGGAGATTCGAATTGGATTGCTGAAGAAGCAATATTACAAGAAACTAAGGTACTTTGAGTATTGTATCACACTTTCTCCCCATTTTCGATTGAGACCGGGGTACTTCTCGGTTGTCCATTAGCCAACTTCGAGGAAAAGTAACAAAACAAAGTATTCCTTCACAAAAAAACTTTTTACTTGATTTTTTACTTGATTTTTTACTTACAGCACATGAAAGGACCTCTAATCTTTGTGCAGATGTACATTGTAAAGATTGATGGCTTAAAACCGTAAGTATAAGTTATCAATCTTCCGAGATTAGCCAAATGTAAAAGGAATAAAATGACTAGCCAACCGGTTGCCTCAAATCATGTGATAGTCATGCAATTTTCTCAACTATAATTGTTTACACGATGCAAAACAAAAAAGGTAGATTAACATTGAAATTGGAATATAAACTTTGTCGTAGTATGTTGGAGATGGAAATAGTGCTCTGTAGTATTAAAATGTCAATTCCCGAAAACCGGGATAGCTAATAAAAAATATTCAGATTCGCGGTATGGAAAAGTCTTGGATTGCATTTTATTTATAATTCATCCGAAGACATCTTTCAGGACAAGCGTTTCATCTTCCAGACTTTGCTTTTCTTAAATATTAGGAACGGGAATAGATGAATGCGGAGAGAATTGTTGAATTGAATATAAAAAAGCAGGGATGCATGAAATCTTAGGGATGCCCTCCGATGCATCGGCTGCAGATGCGACCATTTTCATGCCTCGCCGATGCATCGTAATCTCCGATGCGCCGATTAGGTGATATTCTCCCAGACGTAAAATCACAATACACGAAGTCAGTTTTTTTGATTTTAGCTGACTTTTTTACATTTTAGCAAGCCAAGCCAATTTAGCCGGCTAAAATGGCCATACCCATATTTAACCTCGTTTTAATTTTAGCCACTGATTAAAATGATTTTAGCCAGGCTGAAAGCCATTTGAGTCAGTCAAATACTGCATACAGTAAGATGCTAACTAAATTTGAAGATTAAAATCATTTTCTTTGCAATTTTAACGAAGATATGACGGCACAAATGGATAAAATTTTTATTATTCTCCAATTTCTAATTAGAAAATTGATTGGTGTTACTTATGACAGCAGAAATCATTGAAAGTGTTTGTTTGGGAACCCGTATTTTAACTTAGCAACGTTTTTTTATGTGTTGGTATTAGTTATTCTAGTTTGTAAATCTTTTTTGAAACTGACTCGGAATTAATAATTTTTAAACTGCTGTAGTCACAATAAATGCTGTAAATGTTCCAATTCGATTTCTTTAAACGCATTTAATTATATTTAATGTTGTTAACATTTTTTCATATTCTGGCGATTATATTCTGTCCAAATAAAGACATTTTTAATTTTGCGCATTCTCCGCTTTGGCCGATGCACCGACCAATGAATCGGCGTTGCATCGGCCATACCGATGTATCGGTATTCTCGCATGGAGGCATCCCTAGAAATCTTTGTCAATCGCAATCTCAGGAGTTCAGGCATAGGTAGAAATACATTGGCGTACAGATAGCATTGATAGGAGTCACGTAGACAGACTGCATATACTTATACTTAAACTCTCAAATTTTCTATAGTTTCCAACTTGTGGAATAGGAACGAAACATTTTCTTTGACTCTGTCTTTTCTGTGGCAATCTCGCTTCAAGTGTTTAGTTCGAATTTGTATATTCTGTTCCACACGGCCATGTCCCATCAAAGTTGGTGCATAAATTCAATTTCACTGATTAAAAATAGTTTTCTTCCCTCAACATAAAAGTTACCTTCCCAATCACTTATATTGCATAGGTGTAGTTTTGGAAAACTTTCTCCGCTTTCTCTACTTTAGTTGAGTATTAGTGGTTCCGCCTTCAATATGGTGAAGGTGAAAGCATCCTACCAACCAAATAACTAAATAAGTAACTACAAAAGTAAACTCTCCTCACACAACTCTACTTAATGTGTGCATTTGCGCTAACGACTATATTGAACTTAGTATTGGTGTTTAAACAGAAATACTGTGGTGTGTGCATAGTTATGTGTGAGTGCAATTTTGGGTAGAGACTATGTTAGGTCTGCAATAATGTGCCCACATACTAGGGTCATGGGAAATTGTGGTCGCAGAAATATAGAGAATGTCTCTTTGGGCCAACTCTTCAAGCACTACACGAAACTCATCTTTCTAGTACTACAATGAACCGATTATAATTAATATTTAATGAAAGTTCTTGGCTCCTTTCACCATTAATACTGCCCTAAATTAGTTTAAGTGAAAGCCCAAACTACTTATGGCTTCCTTCATCTACGTAAGAAACTGTTGCACTAATTCAATCTTCCAAGAACACAAAGTAAACCTATGTAGATGACAAGTTGACATTAATATATTTATTCTATGTTTCTCAAATTCTATGATTTAATTCTGCTAATGTTCAATACTTGAAATTGCAATCCTAATCATCATAATTACTAAGTGAAGAAAATCTTTTCACAACGGAGGACTAACAACTACTTATGATTTGGGTATCAATATTTGTTACATCTTTGTTACTACTTTTACAATATAAACTTTCTCATACGGAACCATGACTTCTGAGCAATGTGGTGCAAAATGCATGACTGCATCCTGAATTGTGAGCGATAAATATACGACTCTTCTTAAAATAGTTTTCGGAGATAAATTCAGTAAGCTTACGCCACAATTGACAAATATGTAGATAGGAATTAAACGAGGACAGTCATTAGCGAATTAGCGACTGGTAAATAACTCCCTTTTAATTCCATGTGGTTAATAGACTATAGAAGGAAATCAAATGGAAATTTCCCGGAGGAAGGTTTGCAAAGAATAAATAATTGCAGCCGTAATTTTCCACATCGCAATCAAAGGAAATGTTTCTGTGTTGACTAAAGACAAATATTTTCCTCATGAAGAGCCATGGCCAAATATTTTAACTATTTTGATTAATCCTCTGCTGGGTACAGATGTTTCTTTGAAAATATTTTTTGGGTCGGAAATAATTAAAAAATTGAAATTGGATGTCACATATGTAGTTTGTGCTTAAGCTCTTTCAGACGCAAAAAAGCGTAAACAATGATTGCATGAACCAAGCACTAAGTATGTTTGTACATAAGTATGCACTAATTATTATTTGGGTTCTCGACGAGACTTTGCATTATTACCAATGTCTCCAGACATACAATATATAGTGACAAAGTGACAACAGAGCGACATGTGAAATAAATATTGACAGAAAGCGATGAGATGAGAATATATTATGTATGACATGACATACAAATCCTGAAGCCCTAGATAGGGCTGTGTTGTTTCGTAATATCCATTTCTGCCAAAACGTAATGCATGAATGCATGACACGCTTTTCATGTTTTTTAAAGCAGTTGTGACAATACGTAGACTGATATCAGTTGGATGGCACAAAGAACAAAACAGATAGTAATATATTCTCTGGCCGAAAAGCCATTATCTCTAAAAAGACGAGTGAAACACACGCATGGAGAAATTGTGCAAACGTTTCGAAAGAAAAAGAAAGCACGTACTGCAGAATATTATTACCATGACGTAAACTCCAACTACGGTTTGAACAATGGTGAACGAATATTGTATTTACGAGCTAGGTACCTATTCTTCTATAAGAAGAAAGTTCAAAGAATAATTTTTTGCTGTGTACGTATACATTCATACTATACTTTACCCGGGTAGAGTAAGTACCTGTTTTATGTTCACCCGTCACAAGACTCACTCTCAACAATCACGTAAGGAATAACAAACTACGTTTTTCGGAGAGAAAACTTATCAGAGCTTAGATGCGTTCAAAGAATTACAACAAAATTTTAAATTGCCCAGAAAGTCTTCAGTTGTAAAATAACTCTAGATTTTTTGTCGAAACTGTCAGCATTGTATCAACTTGTTGACAGATACTTCCCTGTTTCTCATCAGAAATACTGGGCTTATAAAAATTATCATTATAAAAAATATATGTAGTGAGTCATAAATCTAATACATTTATGCGATTTTGAAAACTTTTCTAATCAACCAGAGGATAAATGATTAAATTCCCATAATCAATACAAGTTACTGGAGTCCTGCGACGGGGTTTTTTATTATGTTTTCACATATCAATTATTGAACCATTTATGTTTGGAATGTATGGTTCTTTTGGTTTTTTAATACATGATAATAATTGTATTTTTAAACTCATTTTGAGCAACCAGAAATGTGTTTACTTTACGTCTCTAACTTAAATGGATTTATAAATTTAGAAAAAGTTTGTGAACAGTAGCAGAAACAGTTGGGAAATTGTAAAATTTAAAATGGTATAGGTTACATCGTGTTTCTATGCCCGCGATAACAGCCGTAGCAAAAAATTACATATCTTTTCAATGCTTACAATTATGAATGCATGATAAAGCAGCTCACAATACCATTTACTGCCTTGATGTGCAAGTAGGATTAAACTATACCTAAAATTAGTTTCCAGAACATAGTGATAGAAAAAATAAAAGAGTTACAGGTCAGACTGAGATATTTTCTAGGTTTAACTAGCGAAAAATTCCCCACAGTATTTGGGAAATCTCATTTTTGCCCAGTTCACGTAGGGTCGTATGTGGTTTGGATGGGCAAGGCAAAGTCGCGGAAAAGTTTTCAGTAACTTTAGCTATACTTAAATTTTGACGACATTTTTAATCTTGTAATATGAGTATTACATGACAAGAGAGGGGTGGCCGTGGAAATGTTATCGATTTGCCCTGCTCTGGTAGGTAATAATGTTTCTGTGAGCTGGCCTGTTCAAAAGCACCGTTATTGTTGGTGGGAGTCAAAGAGAAATGTTTTTCTCGCCTGGAAATGAAAATATTTACTGTGATGGCAACTGACTACTTACTGGTATGGGGTAGCATGTACAATAGTGGGTTTCTTTACATGCACTGCATTTGTATGGAATTGTGGCATTCCTGAGAGTGTGAATGTGTATAGGGAGATATTATCGCATGGCTATGTGAGGTAGCTCTATGGTCTCTATAGCACTAGTCTGAACATTAGATCCACCCACAGATAGGGCAAAGAGTATAGTATTTTGTATGAAATACGCTTCCGCTCAATCCGCTGCTATTTGTCCTGCGAGAAATAGTGGACTGGAAATTCGGACTGGAAGTGTAGGGCGAGTTCGGATGTTGACGTTGATAGGATCACAGGCTGGAGATAAGTTAGGCATTCTTACAGAGTAATCTCTGTTAGGGGTTGTGCTGTGTTTTCTTCAGTCCCCACACGGCTGTTTGTTATTAGAGCTGAGTGCTTCTGGAATGACTGGAGCACAGACTGACTGGCTGGAAGAATAAAAAGCATTGATGAAAAAAGCGTGCAGTCACTAGTGGCATGGCAAAGAGATGAGATGTGCAAACTGATGGTTACTCTCATGTGAAAAATGACGAAAAGTCAACTGGATCTGTCTGAGTCATCGTCGGAGGAAAAGAAAGTTGTGAGAAATGAGGAGATGAGAGAAAGTCCTTCGACACAGATATTTACGGCTAACGCATTCATAAACGAGTTTCCACTCCCGAGGTGTATTATCTAAATCTATATAGATGGGAGTGACACTGCATTATTACTCTTCCCTATACAAATACACTCCCACATCATCCTTTTTAACAAACACGTCTATAACGAAAGGATTCCCACTTCAGAGAGATAAGTATTCAGGATTATCCATGGATTAGCTAGTCAGGTATTTATGTCCTTCAGAATTTAATATTAGGTTAACTTATGTGCGTTTATTACACAATACTCTGCCCTAATGCTGGATATGCAAATATTGTTGAATGCAAAAGCGTGTGCATGCTAACTCTAGAAGCCTTAGTAGTACCTAGTAGTAAACAAGTAAACATTTACCGTGAGGAAACAACGAAGAAAGTAAACTTTCACTTTGTCTTCACGATTTATATCACAAGATAAATACCAGCCATGCTCATTTCCCTCTAGTTAAATATAGCATGCAAAGCACAGTAAATATTGTTCATGCAGACAGGTGCCCTGCTGCGAACAAAAATGCTACAGACTACAACTCAGCACAAACATAAGGCAACTCATTCTTTGCGAATTAACACAAAAGTATATGACAACTTATATACCATATTTACTCGGTCCGAACTAAAATTTGAAAATGTAGATTAAAATTACAGCATTATGGTCTGATGCATAATTATCATGAAAACTGAGCATTGGGTTTTGGCCAGCTCCTTTTTATACACGAATTTTGTCAAATACTTAATTAATACGTTTTTGGTGATTTTCTTGTGGAGACTTTTTTGAGTATTTATGCGATTTACCTTATTAAATATTTTTGGTTAGGTTATTGGAAGGAACTTTCAATGAATGAGTTCCAAATGAATAAGGGCGTAATGAGATGAGTCAAGGAAAGCAAATTTGTTCAATTTGGCTTTCATTTCCATATACGATGTAGTAGAATGTTAATCTCGTGAGTTTCCGTTTGCTTTTTTATAACATTTCCTGTCTCAAGTGTAAGTTCTCGGGAGATAAGAAAGTCAAAGCATCAAAACGTAATTCCATGTGGGCTATGAAAATTAATGAGAATAGTAAACATCAGTCACAACTTTTTGCAACAAGAGATATGGAATTGTATTTCAGCTGCGTAAATAGTCACATGATTACAGTTTTTGGGAAGCAGAACTACCTACCACAATTAAATGTCCTACAAAGCTACGCTATATGCTCCATTTTCTTTTGACATGGACCATTAGACCGGGTAGCGTCAGAGTCGTCTTGTCACTATAAGCCTATAGTTTTTCTCATTTTTATGCGAGAAGTATATGTAGGCATGTATTATCAGTAAAAAATATCCTCGTGGTGTAGCCTTGAGAATTTCATGGAACTATTCCAATATTTATTGATTATTCCCATGTATCTCCGCAAAAAATGGGATTTTTCTAGTAAGCGCCCAACAAACGCTGATGTTACTCAGACAAATATTTACAAAAGGAATAATGGAATGCTGTTGCGTGATGCCTAACTGGCTCTATAGAATTCAGTTAATCTTTCATGGTATTTATGACTAGCTTCCATTTCTGATATCATAAAAATCATAATGCAATGGAACACCTACTGTGCTTTCCGTTTGTTATCTTTTCTATCTATATTCATGTACGTTCCTTCAGTCTATGTAAACATTATAAAGAGTGGCAGTGCAATTTTAAATATTTATAGGAAAGGGGAAATTCAGAACCAACCATAAAATTTTACTTGCTACTTGTGCTAGGGTTATGTAAGGAAGGTGCTCGATGCAAAGAGTTAAAATCATAAGGATTAAGGATATATCTAAGTACAATTTAATATTTAATATATGATATTCTTTAAGTTACAACTTGCATCCAGTAAAGTAACCAAAAGTAACTTGATAAAGTTATCAAAACAGAGTTTTAGCACAGTCTTAAAATTGTTGCTTGACATTATTTAGAGCATGGAATTCACCCGACAAGATATTGTGTAATTGTGTAACATGATATCCGCCATCCTACTCTTTCCTATTCAATTTAAATATTAAACTACCAAGTTTTTATAACCCACTAATAATTATTGTAGCGACGTAAGTGCCAGTAATTATAAAAATAAAAGCGGTATGTATACCCCTATTTCGAAATGATTGACCAACTGAAACTCTATACGCACACGCACAGCAAGTTATTACAATTTAATTGCATCCAATTCTTGCGAAATTGCTTCAATGCTTTCAACCAACCTCCTGTAACCTGTCTGCCGTGTCTACCCATTTAAGTTTTGTATGCCAAGGGTATTCTGACAAAATTTATACAGTTTGGACTCAGCATAATATAAACATTAAACTTTTAATTACATTTTGCTAGTGACAGACTATAAAAAATTTTGGGACCATAATTTCATGACTATAAATGTATTACCTCAACCCGAAAAACTAATATTCATAATTGACTAATGTTTAAATTACAAAATCAGATAAGAAATATCAAAAAAGATTTTCATGCAAAATGTTTTGTGGGTGATACTGTATTTTCACTTCAAAAGATAACTGTTATGCCGAATTTAGAAAAGAAGAGTATTTACTAATAGAAAAAAATCATTTTGTGAAGTATTGGATTATATTATAAATGTGGATAAGAGTTTTGTAGTGGCTAGATGTCTTACTAGTGGAAATCGGGGAATATTAAATGTTGGGATGTGGAAGTACTATGTTTTGAATTCGGGTTCAGGGATGAAGACTTCTTTGTTAGGTTGCCCGTTTGTGCTGTAAGAATGCATGTCTGTAAGGTTTACATTGTCTCTAATTGAAGAGCAATAATGAAGTTTCGAAAGATGCCACAAGTGCTTTTAGGATTTATTGTTCAGCTGGTAAATCAATGCAAGTTAATTAGTTTGGTGAAAAGGTAGCTGGAGGAGAGAGAATTGTATGAAAGTTTTTGGCAAATTAATTTCCCTATGTACTCATTCATTTTCTACGTAGAAATGGGAGAATGGCATTATCTACTTGACTGGCTGTATAGGTAGGCACTAAAGAAATTTAAGGATAGATAAAGTAGGCATTGAATTTTAATTTGATAGTGAAGGGAAGGACATGAAAGAAGACACAAGGAAATTATATATTATTCACATTAGCATTGCTACTAATTTTAGAACAGCTATACCCAGACATATAAAAGTGCTTAAATGGGATAGCAGACTGTATTATAGTAACAACGAGCCACAAAGAAGTAGTAAAACGGTAGGAAATTAGAAAGCATTGGTAAAAGTAGTTTCTTATCATCATCGTCCTGTCGCCGTTTCTCAGCTTCTCTGTGCGATTTTCTTTCGAGGAGCTAAGGGAGCTTTTAAGTTCTTTCTACGAGTCTTCAGAGACTCATGTAGCAACTCCTTCCTATTCTGCATTCAGAGCCCTGGACTTTGACCGTGGCATGTAGCATTCAGCATTACATTTTCGCTAAACGAGTCAAGTCATATCACAATGCTCGTCTCAATGTCTTCTATGCCTATACTAACAATACCAAAAACAAACCTTGTTGTTGTTTCACAGACATTTTGTTGGACTATTTCAACTTAACTGCTTTCCCAGTCAGATAACTTTTGTTGTTTTTTCCTTTTGCTAGAATGGCCAACTCTAGTGCACTTTACACTGTTTTATTTAGCGTTCAAGTGGTTTATTTACATCTCAGTACATACACCATACTTGCTACACTTTATTATTTCTTTTGTTGTCTCATTCTGTCTTTTCTGAGGGTTACTCATTATTATTTCACACTACACTGAAGTATTCTCCCAGAAAATAAATAGAATGCATTAAAAGTATTCTTCGCCATATTTTTTATAATTCTGCCACAACTGCCACATCCAGCGTGCATGGGAGAATTGAGAAATCTATTCATTGACTTTTGAAACATGTTTAGTATTCACAAACTAAGCAGAATAATAAATAATACTAGCAACTCTCACATCGCATAAGAGATGAACTAAAGGATTTCACAGCCTAGTTTAATAATAATGTGTTGCTTCTCATAGTGCAGGCTATGTGCAATTATAATATAAACTGATACACACTATCATCTTTACAACTGAGTATATATATGGGTTATCAAATTTGTTTTTGGCTCAAGGGAGCATATTTACAGATGTTAGATACCAATGATTTCGTGGTGTAGCTATTGGTAGAGGAAACTTCAAGACTTCATGTGAAGTTTTCAGGGTCTCTTTGATGCCAATTAAACGTCAAGGGAACTTTATTACTAGATGTGAAAGAAAATAAGAGTGGAATCCCCCGAGAAGAACTGTGAAGGGTGTGAATTCTTTTCGCCAAACTTTCTTCTTGAGATATGAGAAGCTAAAATAGCGACGTATTTTATCTACTCTCTTCATTTCATAACCTATTTTGGCCTTTTATGCTCAATTTCTAGAAAGTCAAGAGCTTGGACCAACAACTAGCTCATTACTAACATCTTTATTCCGAAAACTTGCATAAGGACACAAAAAAGCAATGTTTATTTTATCCTATGTAGAAGCTATAACTTTATACTAAGAATTTAGTGCTATGAACAAGCAATAAATATTTACTCTCTGAGCAAAAACAAGAGCTGAAAAGTTGCTCTTTTCCAAGGGAGCATAATGATGAAGAATATAGGTTTCTAAAAGTTTCTAACATTGCACTAAGCATTGTTCTATTATTAACTGTACAGAGTAAATAATGGATATTTATTCAACCCATTTTTACTCTAAGCATTTTTAAATGAGTCAATGAGGTGTGCAAAAATACTACAGTTCTCTACGTGCGGGAAGTCGCACTACATTTTCAGTTGCAATGCAAAAGTGAAAAACAGAATAACTGATATGAAGAATAAATTAGAGCAGAGCATTGAGCTTTGGAATTAAAGGTCTTAGAGGATTTCTGCAGTTGAATTCAAAGTTCTGGAAGAGAAGCATGTAATATTTTATAGAATCATTACTTATGAAACTTTCGAGAGCAAAAAACAGTAGTAGACCAAAATGTTTAAGCTGGTGAGACAGTTATTATATCAGACATGAATATTTATGATATTGGAATACTCACCATCATATCTTTGCCTGCATTTAAATATCTACAATACACGGTTGACCTTTCAAAAGGATGGCTTAGCAGCCTTCTATAATTTGGGTAGCATTCTATGTAGGGCTGACAATGTTTTATGACTTTATGCAAGTCAATTAAATAAAGAAAGGCAACGGTGAAACTTTTCCTTTTAAGGGTCCTTGTAGCACAAGTCTGCCTAGCTAACTTATTCCTACTAACATTCGTGTATTATTTAAAATATTACAGTCAAAATTTTTTCGCTGTCTCTGCTGAGTTGTACTTGTTCACCGCTATGCATGTTCGTCTGCAAATAAATATGTAAATTCGCAAATTCAAAGCAATAAGAGAAAATCCCACATTTCCCCATAGAGTTAGGCCCCACCACTAAAAGGAGAAAGTCTTTCAGTTATCTTCATAGCATTATTTGAATACATAACGTTATCTATTCCGGGGGTCGGGATATGTCTGAAGGTGTTTTCCCGAATTCATTACGATGCTTAAAGTGTCTTTAGTCAGTGGACCCTGAAAATACAGCTCTCGTGTTAAAATTGCAACCTCTCTACTAGTATATACTCACTATATACTCACTGTATATATATACTCACTATAAACTAGAGCATATTAGTTTATTGATCATTTCTCTTCTGAGTAACTTTCACTGTTCACCGAGTGTCGTCATTTACCCAGAAATTTCTGTAGCAAAATATCAAAATGAATAACAAGGGCAACTGCATTCACTCTTCAACCATAGACGAGTTAAGTATGCCACATTCCTCAAAAGGTACCTTGAAGTGCCATAAAACTGTTGCACCTAGCATGGCTACAGATCCAGGTTACAAAATTGATCTCAATGAGCTGACATCCGCCTGTCTTTCTTATTTTTATTTATGATTGGCTGAAGCATTACGTGGCTATCAACTTAAACCTTCCTACTGTTCCTACAGAAAGGATATTACAAAATGATTTTGTGTGAATTGTGTCAAGTCCACCCACCTGTCATCTCACTTCTGGATTCCGGTGTGATATGACAGGTACCACCTACAGTCCGACCAACTAGATACTCATTTTGAAGTCTAGTTTATTAAACTTGCTCAAAAAGAAATTCCATGCATAGCTAACCACTGCTACGTCGTTGGCCGTGTTGTGGAAGTACCTCTTCTGCAGGATAGACTAGGCTTCGAGACGTTGATAAATAGCACAAAAGGAGTCCACGAAATAAATAGTACAAACAACATGAAACTACTCAAATATGCTTTATCACAAGTTATTATATGTAGCCTGCATGCATCCATGTATATAATACTATTAGTGTAGCGTGATGAAAGTTTAATAATGTAGTCCCTGACTTTGTGTCGAGTCAAAGAACTTTACAAAATTCTTGGAAATAATCTCGTTATTGTATTTCTTGGCGCCAACATCCTCAGTTCTCATCTATAATTGCAATTTTTTAAATTCATTTCTGACTCTGGGGAATACACACAAATATTATTCTTTCTTTAAAGCTTCCTCGACGATGTGCAGAATATTACATTGAAACATTGATCAATAAATTGAAGCCAATATTCCCAATGGTTAATATAAAATTGCTGAGAACCAGTTGGGGCACTTTTCTCCACATCATCTTTGCATTTTTTTTAAATTACTTATTTATCGAATTGGGACTTATTTGAAATGGATAACTGTTGTATAAAAATAAAAACACGACGTCACAACTTGGTCTTCAGAAATTAAACTCTGTCTATAAGCCTCTAAGGTAATATATTTTAAAATACGGTTCTTTAAATTGAACTCATATACCTTATCACGCAAACGAACTGAAGTCTGAGGACATTTTACTACGGAGTGTGAGAAAATAAACAAGATCACAAAAACTATTACAAAGAAATGTGAGTTCATTTATTTCACTCCCGTAGTAAAATGCCTTTGCACTGGCGTACTGCTCTGTCCAGGCAGCCTTAATCCGTACTTTGTATTCCAGTCGTCTTCATTCAGATTATACCTACGAGGTATGACAGAGACAGACTATGCAAAATGTAAAGGGAAGGGGAAGGAATTGTAATCTCATCTCAAATTCTTAACGTCATGGTGTATATTATTATGTGTCCTATGAAAGATATTGCTCTGAACCTCTGATTACTGATTCATTTCCGGTAAGTCCCTATCTTTCTAGTCTCAGTGTTTTGACATCAGAATTATAATTATTTCCTTAACAGAGGCGAAGTTCTATTTTGTCCGAGCAACTTCCAATGGATTCCATAGGCTACCCCACAATATATTGCCAAATCAATCCTCAATTAGATTGCCCAGGCAACCCTGAAATAGATTTCCCAAGCAACCCCAACATATTTTGATGTTTTTGAAGATTACTTAGAATAACAAAATCACTTTAAGCAGGTGATTTAACTCATTATATTATGTCTGTGGTGTATTTGTTGGGAAAAGGGAAGAACTGCGTATTTATGTATTGTTCTGGTTGCAAGCTACGACTGCTAAATAATTTAACATAATGTCTTATTGAGGTTACTGTGGGAAATCAAATCCTAGGTCTCGTTATTTCGATTGGGTTGAATTCGACAGTGCCTGCTTTGCCCCAGTTTTGTTTAATGCACCACAACGCTACAGTCCCGCAGCCGCTCTTCTTGATACGGGGGGACATGTAGAAAACCACAGACATATTACTATTTCTTTATTTACCAGTTGACTCTTATAGAATAATAGATTCTTGACAGAAAATGCTTTCCCATTGCGAAAGTTGTCTCCCGTTTCAATAATTGTGGGACTTCGCCAAATGCTCCTGTGCAATAGAGATAATCCATCATCAATGGAAACTTTGGAAACTATCATTCCTTTGTTATTTCTTGCATCAATGCCACTTTTTACTTCTCCGAACAATTCCGGGACAGTGACAAACATACAAGGCTTTCAAGTTGGCTACCAGTGCTTGGAAAATGTCAAAACAACAATTCCTTCTTCTGTTTCAAAAACGTATTGACTCAGTCGAGTATCTACTCAATTTGTTAGCTCTCATCCAAAGTACATCTATGGAAATAGAAAGATATTCTTGATTGCACTTCTAAAATGGACTTTACCATCCTCTCAATGTCATAAATTTAATATATATATAAACTACTATGTAGTCTATAGTATATATGAAGCATTACCATACCTCTCAGTGTTACACAATTTTTCCCGGTTTCTGACTTCTGAAGTCAGAGACCGCGAACGTGTGTAAAAAGTGTGGGGAATGGAAGCTTTTGTTCCGTCTCACATTAGTCACATTCCTACTCCTGGCCAGGGTTACGTTTTGTCCGGACAAAATTAGTTTTGTCAAATTTCACCCGACCCTCCTATTTTATCCACCATAACAATGCTCCCCCGACTCGACAACCCTTTGCCATGTTTTTGTGCTGCATGGAAGGACAAGTCTAAATGACGCGATAGGTTAGGCGAAAATCCCTTTGGCAGGGACACTCTCGTCCATTCGTAAAGTGGGGTCGCCAACGCTAATGAGACATGACTTTTGTTGGAGTCATACCTCTCTTTTCTACTCAATATCATGCAAAATTGATTTGTCAAAAATCGATTTCGACACGAAGGAATTTCTTAAAAAGTAGTTAAAATAAATAGTCAAAAAGCATCCTCATAAAATGAGATTTATCAAAAAAGGCATCAAAATAGTATCCAATTGATCATAATCTAGAGAGGAAAACCTGTTCGAAAATCCTTATGGGATCATTTGTCTGCACGGTTCCTGCCGTTGTTAAAAAAATACATTTTTCCCTTGGTACTACAATACAGCCAATACAATGAAATTTAAGGCAGGTAATTGTAGGGTATAACTTTCTTTTCCATGGATGAGATTTCTCACATTGCACAATATTGAATTTTACATTTTGTAAGTCGGTGGATATTATTCTTTACATAAATCGTGTAGGTATATTTCTGCAAATAACTATTTTCAGTTTTAAGAAGTATAATCGCAAAGTTACTCTATGGGCGATTCTTCAGTGAAGATTACTTTGATAAATCATTGTCGGCAACAATTCTTTAGTTTCCACTTTACGAAACTTTATTAACTATTCAGACTCTTGGGATAATTAAAGTCATATTACTTTGAATTAATTTAACTAATGAAGACTGTAGTCAAATATTAGTTCGTTAGCGGCTAAGGTCTTTCCCTTTAAATGGCTTGAAATCCTGTTATAATGCGATTTCGAAAAATATATATTTACTATTCAAACCATAACTTCCCAATTTAGCAATAACATCGCATGGACAAGAATAAGCGTTCTCCGGAAATAGCGTGCAGAAAATCCTTGGTACTATACCTAATGAACTTATAGAATGTTCTATATGGTACTTATAGTGGAACTAATGAATAGAGTGCTAATGCTAAACCTGAAATTCGCCACTTCGATTTTTGCACAAAGCTCAATTGCAAAAAAACTGTTTCAGTAGAGTATGAATGTATCATCTCAATATCAAAATAAACTCAGAAATAACAAAAAAGTCATATAGCAAAATTAAAAAGGATAAACAGACCTATATAATATTTGAGTGTAGCTGCTAACTTCCAATTCTGTATAGCTACTCCTACGTAAAGCATTCTGCACTGCGGTTATAATAATGTGATCCAGGATGTGGACTAGGAGGCCTAAGGATAAATCGGAGGGACGGGGAAACACTCAAGGATACGAATGAAGTAAGAGTCAGGAAGCCAAAGTCATGTTAGTCGACGCACTTGCCTTCTATAGTTGCAAATAGTGTTTTGCTTTCTCTGAACACCAAATTGGAATTCAATTTCATTCAAACAACCTAACTGAGCCTGGAGCAAGTTATTATCAAATTGAATGGTTCGCTCCTAGCTATACACTCAGCACTCAGAGACTCACTAACAAGAATCTTCTCATATGCCACTCTGACGATTCTCTTCGGCTCACTCGCAGAGATCGTTTACCGATTTACGAATCAAGTCTTGTCAGAGTTGCCACTAATTCTCTCCTCACTCCTCCTATATAGTAGTCAACACTTCTATGCGAACTGCAGAAAAATATTGATATTGAAAAAGAAATGTAAGTCAAGTGATTGTTATTGTTAGAGGGATTTCGACTTGGAAAATGTCCAAGTACCTCCTTAGGTATATTTTAAGATATCAATATTCTTAAGCCTGTCAGTTACATTATTTCAAACTAATAATAACATTTACATGGAATTTTGGAAAATTGGAATTCCACTTCTCGATACACGATACATGACAGTTGATAGTCGATTGGGTAAGGCATTGTATTTTATGGTTTATGTAATTGGCCTGCTGTACATACTCGTGCTTTTCTTATTCACTAATTGCCTCACCGAAAATGAAAATTGTATTGCAGACATTCTCGGAAAGTATAATTATGTTCTTTCTCTAGTATCCCTGTCCTAATTAATGTCTCATGTATAGGATTTACCAAGTTACTCCGTTACCAAATCTGCAGTATCGATTGTTTCAAAATATCCTACGTACGCTATATTCATCCATCCAAGCACACAGTGAATTGTTTAGCTCTCAAAGGTGAAGGGAGCACGTAGATTATCCACGACGAGTATTGTTCCTATCTTTACAAGGCCCTTGAAAAGTTTCGCCTTCCGATCCCCAATTTTCTATGGATTATTTTCTTTCTCTTTGAGATTTAGACTTTAACTTTGTAAGGATATTGTCTCTACTTTACACTTTAAAGGTTGATTTGTCAAACGGGATAGAAATGAAGACTGCATTCTATAGCTGATTTGTAGTTCTAGAAGATGGCAATCGCAATGAGTCACCTTTCACATATGTATTATTATGTATTTGCATTTTTCAACCGATTATTTTTCTCAAATTCTCCTAACACACTCATTGTAAGATCACTACATTCATTCATGTAGTATGATATGCCTGTAGGATCTATGTACTTGTTTGAGAAATTTGAGTACATTTTAATCATTAATCGATGACCAATTTGGTCAATAATTAGCACCAACAAGTTTCAGGAATAATAATATAACTAATTGTATTATAGTCCGAATAACAAGTGAATTGGAATGAACTTCAATTCCAATCAACACTAAATACTAACCAGATATGTAGACTTGCAACAATGCTGCATATTATTAAACTTTTAAAAGTTTGCATAAGTATCTCAAAAGGTTTTAAACAAAGTAGTGTTGGCTTCAAGTCCCGTCATTTACATATGAGTCTGGTATTCTTCCGCAATACAACACATTTGTGAATAAAGGTTGGAAAAATATCTTCAAAGGAGCTATTCACAGTATTATAGAACTAGATAAATAATACTCGAACGATCAAACGACTAGGAACTATGCACGCATATGGATTAAAGTAATAGTACTTATGTACTTAATACACACGCAATCGTTTGCTGACATTCTCAGAGCAATGCTGATGATGGCTCCATTGGGATTTGCAGTAATCTGTGTTTATATAGCCCCTGTACTTAGTCAAGCACACATCTAAAACATATATATCGCTAAATATTCCATGCTGTAGAATTAATAGTATTTTGTTTTCCGAAAGAATTTAAGCGTGTATTTGCATACGAACTTGTGATTATATGCATTTCATTTAGGATTACATATGAAAGTGGTCCATTCATTTTTTCTAAAAGGATATTTGGCAACATTTGAACAAATATAGACAGCTATTTTTAATAGATATATATATTCATTTTCATACCATTATTAATAGTATCCATCTCATAAGAATCAAGACAAACTGGTCAATTCTATATTATTACGTCAACGTGTAATAAGTTATAAAAACTCAATGCCCAGTAAGCATGTCAGTATCAGTATTGTAGTTTCAGATTCTCACTCTGTTAATGTATTCTGCTTTTCATTGCAACATTATCTTTAATTCACTTCAATTCTATTCTATCCAATTGCTAGTAATTATTAATGTGTCCATATCATTAGAAACAATTGCAGACTCTCTTCGACCTTTTTATTAGCTGAAAATTATATCTGTTTTTGTTTGCAAGAGTGTAGTCAGATATTGGTCCGTTTTTGCAAAGCTACTTTCAGGGTGTGCAAGTGCAACGCAGTAACCCTGCCGCACTTCATATTATATACCAATTGCAAGCTCTTGGCTATTCACTGATTACAAAAGATTCCCTTCAAAAAGATTGGTTGCTTCTATTTAGTATCTGTGTTTCACAATATTTCATTCTCTGTCTAAAATAT